>PHWZ01000337.1:0-42507 GCA_004379285.1 Botryotinia calthae | reverse complement strand
TTGTATATGACAGAAGTCTACAGAGCGGGAAGCTCGGAAGGAAGAGTTTTATGGTAGTGTGCACGTGCCACACGTGCTACACATGTGATTTCCAACACACATAAAAGTACAACTCATGACGTTCACGTGATATCACAAGTACGTTAACATGTTCCGTCTAAAATATCACGCAATGTCTCATTATACAAACTGACACTGCAACACGCCAAGAAAATCCATCGCTTCAACGCCACCGAAATATTGACGAAACCCCAAAGAAGACAGACGAGGCAGAGAGCGGGACCGAGTAATGATCTATCACAGACCACCACCAGGAACACGTTTTAACCCAGAAGGGTGATCATTCTATTTGAAACTTTAAATCCCTTGTCGTGGGATGGGATATTCATTCGTGGAAAAGAGTATTAAGCATTGCTTGGTATACAGGTGACAAGCGGATACCAGAAGGCCAATCTCGCCAAAAATCAGCTCGATTGCCATGTCAGACGTTGTCAGTCTATTCCTTTTCTGGAACACGGGGTAGTTACTCCGCAAGTGACTTTCCTGTACTAGGAAACATCTCTTCGAATCAGCAGTTCTGATACTTCTCAAGGCTTGACTCTTTTGTGCCTCCTCACGGCCAGCCGATAATGGGATGAGGTTCATACGTGCAAACGAAAGGGTCAAGGATCCGAAGTCCTTGTGAATGCTATGAAAAGTATACTTGTACTTGCATAATGTACAACCCCAGACCCCACAAAGTTGTATGGCATATTTTTATTGGAGAAGAAAATCACACCAGGAATGCCTGCCCGCAAATCCGGGGTTGGAGTGTAGATTGGTTCCAAATATTATTTAGCGCTCCGCTATTGGGAGTATGCTTATTATGGCTGTACGAAGGGACAAGGCCAGCCTCCCATTGACAGGGTTCAGAGTTGCCATCGTTACAATACATAAGTGAAGCATATTCCGTTGATTTTGGAACCTCATCCCTCTCTCAGATCAATAGATCCTTCTCCATTGTCATAGTCATTTCTTGTTTGGCAGAAAATTGGGAGTCATGGCGGAGAAGACAAATACTCAGTACGAGGAGGCCGAGGTCGCTCGCACTCGAAGTGACGATGAGGTATGATTGACGATTTTCAATTCAATTTCCTCATAGATCCATTCTAACCTCAATTGAAATCACAGAAACATGCCGAAGTTGGAGCCAAAGTCGTTCTCGGAAATGAAACATTCAACGAAGCTATGCTCAAGGAGCCTCCCAAGGCTTTCACTTGGTCAACAATCCAACTCTACACAGCTTGCTTTATCGGATTCTTCTGTGCTACCATGAACGGTTATGATGGATCGCTCATCAACAACTTACTTGTCAACCCTTGGTTTCTCGAATTCTACCATGGTGAAAACGCTGGAATCTGGGCCGGTATTGTTACTTCCATGTACCAAATTGGTGGTGTCGTTGCATTACCATTCGTTGGACCCGCAGCCGATACTTTCGGACGAAGATTTGGAATGTGGATCGGATGTCTCTGCATTATTCTCGGTACGATCATTCAAGGAGTTGCAACCAGAGAGGCAGGTGTAAGACAATTCATGGGTGGTCGTTTCTTGCTTGGTTTTGGTGTCAACATCGCTTCCGCCGCTGGTCCCATGTATGTTGTTGAAGTTTCTCACCCGGCATATCGTGGTGTAGTTACAGCCATCTTCAATTGCTTTTGGTAAGTTCAATATGGATATTTTGTTAGACTCTACCTAATTAGATTTAGGTTCACTGGATCAATTATTGCTAGCGGAGTAGCTCGTGGAGCAAGCAACATCGGAGGCGACGAATCATGGAGACTTATCATTTGGATCCAATTGATGTTCTCCAGTATCATCTTTGTTTCCGCTTACTTCCTCCCCGAATCCCCAAGATGGCTCTACGTCAATAACAAACGTGATCAAGCCAAGAAGATGCTTACCAAGTTCCACGGAGAAGGAAATCCAGAAAGTGTATGGGTCAGCTTGCAACTCAATGAATACGAAGAACTCTTGGAAATGGACGGTGCCGACAAGCGTTGGTGGGATTACAGAGCGCTTTTCAAGAGCAAGTCGACTTGCTATCGTCTGTTCTGTAATGTTAGTATCACGATCTTTGGTCAATGGGCTGGAAATGGTATGTATTCTGCAATCGTCCACAAAAAAAAAATAGTATGACTAACAAGATTTAGCTGTCTTGTCATATTTCATGGGCAAAGTTCTTGAGACCATCGGTATTGACAGTGCTATCGGCCAAGCAAACGTCATTCTAATCAACAATTGTCAACAATTCTGCTGGGCCCTCTTCGGTGCCGCAATGGTTGATCGTATTGGACGTCGTCCTCTTCTTCTCTTCTCTAACATTGGTAAGTCATCCCCTCCTACACACCATCAAAAAAAACTCCACTAATACCAATACCCACGCAGGCTGTTGCGTAGTCTGGCTCGCTATGACCGTCTCCGCCGCTCTCTACCAAGAATCCATTCCCGATCCCTCGGATCCTAAATCCGTCGGCACAAACCACGCAGCCGGTACCGCCTCCCTCGCCTTCATCTTCATTTTCGGTGCCGTGTACTCGGTCGGTTTCACACCTCTCCAAGCTCTCTACCCCGTCGAAGTCCTTTCCTTCGAAATGCGTGCCAAGGGAATGGGATTCTCCGGTTTCGCTGTCGCAGCCGCCGGTCTCCTGAACCAATTCGCATGGCCCGTCTCCATGCAAAAGATCGGCTGGAAAACCTACATCATCTTTACCATTTGGTGTGCGGTACAATCTACAGTCGTATGGTTCTTCATCCCCGAAACCAGAAATCGTACTTTGGAGGAGTTGGATGAGATTTTCAACAGTCCCAACCCGGTCAAGACATCGATCGCGAAGAAGAGATTGGGTATTGATGCTTATGGTGATGTGGTTAATATTCAAGATGCTTAATTTTTCCCACTCTTTTGAAATTGTTGGACGGAGATGGTTGTATCAAGTTTGTGGATCGAGGATATATTCTCCAGATTTACGGACTATGTGCAATTCAAATAATTCTCTTCAAGTCAACAATGGGGAATTGTGACAGTCCCGCCCGCATGTGGTGGGTCGATGTTTATTTAGTTAGTACTATACCTTTGTATTTAGGTTCACTGCTTCAAATATAATGCAATATACCTTTGCTTTTATCTACGTTTTCTGTTTTGTATTTATGAATCGAATGTTTGAACATACATATATCATTAAACAACTTCACACCTTTTACTTCAACATACGAGTGATGACCTTCCAGACGAGACAGGTAAGTCCCTCCAACCACTCGATACACGATTACATCTCAGAAAATCGAGCATGAACTCCCTTCTCCAGTAGCGATCGATATATCGACCCCGGCTGTCTGCACTCCCACTGCACACTCCAAGCATACGAAACGGTACGCTCCGAGAATCTTCGATTGAGTTTCCTACAAGCACATACACATGCCAAACACTTTACTCATCAACTTCTCAACTCCACCATGCACCATGCATCGACTTTCTACAAATACACACCATACGCTTACATATCTAATAGCTCCTTATATGACAACCAATAAGAACCATAATTCCTTCTGCCTTCAACCACCCACAACTCGCAAGGAAAGAAAGGATACAATTCTTGAATCTTGAAAGCGATGAAGTATATACATACATAGATACCCGCTCACCCATCTATATTATATTATACTATACACAGAGTCACAGACAAATAGAATTTCAAAGATCTCCTCTCACTATCTACACTACTATCTACACTACTATCGATACCACTATCGACACCACTATCGACACCACTACAGTCATCTCAAAAGTCATCTCAAAATCTCATACCTACCTACCTAAATACCCCAGTATCTACATAAGTATCTAAGATCTTAAAATCAATACCAAGATACACAGATAGATAGATATATAAATAGACAAACAAACATATGAACAGATAAACAAACAGACAGATAAACAAAAATATCTCATTCCAATTCTAATTCCAAATACATTTCAAAATCACACAAAGTGAATCCACACAAATCCATACAAAACCACTCAAAACCACTCCAAATCCATCCTATTCCAAATCCCACAAAGCAAACCCAACTTCCAAGCAAAACGCCCAGCCAATTAATCAACTTAATAAACTTATCTCACTAATCTCCAACCTCGCGCCAAGGAATATTTCCAGGAAGCGCGGACCGTATAACCCGAAGAATCAAAAACTTGTGTCTAGTTTTCCTCATTTCATTTCATCTCACTACATTCCATATCAATATTTCGATAAAACTCACTCATAACCTTTCGTATTTCTTCTAGAATGCTATGATATGCTATGCTATTCTATGCTGAATGCGATTGCTTCCCGTACACACAGAGAGCGCGAGAGAGCCAGAGAAACGCCACCGTTCGCTATCCTATACAGTACGAGAAGGTATTTAGACAATCATTATCGTTTCTTCCCATCGCTATTTTTCGATTACCTAACTTCAAGAAATCATGCCATACGCTCAAATAAATATCCATAAAGTTGTATCAGTCGCCAATAAAAGTGATCAATACCCCCCTCTCTCTGCTCATCATCCCCTTCTAATGATTACCAAACCCACTGCTATGTTCCAAAGCAACATCAAACCTCTCTTTCAGAATCTCTCTGCTTGCATAATTCGGCAACATCAAGATTTGAAAGCACGTCGATGTAGTCGGTAATTGATTGCCTGCTCCATTCCTATGGATTGTAAGTTGGAAGTTCTTCATTCCTCCCATAGGAACCCTATCAGACGATGTCGTGAATTCGAGTAATTTTTTCTTCTTTTCCAAATCATACTCTTTGACTACCGACCAGAAATCTTGAATGACACGATCAGTAGGCTCGTAGCCAGTATATCGGGCACCACGTTGCATTTCAATGATGTCGATTTCTTGTACACCTTCAACTAGAGATTGAAGAGTATCGACATCGAAAAGGTTAAGAGAGCGAGGGTCAAGACAGGCGAAGAATCCTCTTTTGAAAGCCTCGAATTGTGGTTCGATGGATACATTTGTTAGCCAATTGATATAATCACTCACATAGCTATTTCGATTTTCGTTTGTGACCAGTGGTACCTCTGTTGAATCGAAATCCTCAAAATCTTCGCCAACGTTGACATCCGAGAATTTTGGCCATTGAGATGAGCTAACCATTTCACGGCTAACCAACTTTCCGAATTGAAAGTGGCTGAACTCGTATGTTCGACAGAAAATCTCTTCCACGGCCCCTTTGCTTTCGTCCCATTCTAGCAGATCTGTTAGACCCTTAGCGAGGTCGGGCCATCCATCCGAAATGTGGTGAAGTTCTGTAATGCTTTCTCCTTGTAATTTTCTGTAGAATGCCTTGGGGAAGGTAATCGGTAGAGTCATACCGTTGTAAACAGCTAAAGATATGATGATTCCGATAAGCTCGAATTTCCACAATGGCTCTGGCGATCCTGGCTGAAACCAAGTCATTTTTGTTTTATTATCAATCGTAAAAACACCATAATCAGGGTTGATAGCTTCTGTCATGGCTATTCGAAAGAACTCTTGCTGAACTCCACCATAATCCAAACCTTCCTCCCCATGCTCCCCGCCAAATGACACTTTCAACGGTCGCATCAATTCACGTCCTTCTCTTCGCCAGAGCACATCAAAAGTGTCTGAAAGTAAATTTTCTCGGCTAACTTCAATGGCCAGGAATCTTGATGTTGCTGTTTGAAGACGACCTCGAAGTCTATTTCGATAGTCTTCATTGGCGATTAGCCCCTCGTGAGTACGAACAAGTGTAGCTAAAGACTTTGCTTCTTCATAGGATTGATTCATCCGCGAGTAATTGATGGCTCGAAAGTAATTGACCAATGTTGATGGGTTGAATAAATATGGGTAGTCGAGCAAATGAACGGTACGTTTATTCGTCTGGAAAGACAACCACTCGAGAGGCATGGCGACACTATCTAGCCGTTCGGAAAAGTATTCTGTACGAAAATGAATGTCTCCCAATAAAAGCGATTTCCTGTTTCTGTATATTGCCGCAATAGTTTCTAAAGCACCTCCAAACGATCCATCTGATGGAACTTCTCCTTTACCATTCCAATCTTGTAGCATTACTGTTCGTGCCCAATCGAGTATTAAAGTGGGAATTCTCTTCTCGTGCAAATCTCGTTCTGCAGCTGTGAAGTTGAGTAGAGGTGGTGTATCAAGATCGAGATATTTCAGAGTACCGAGAATAATTTCCATGACACCGTCTTGTTCATTTTCGTCGCCTCTGGTATCTTGTTGAAGCTGAATCAATTCAGAGAACCTACGTCTTGTAGAAACAGCAGAGAAGACTCGGCGAGCTAATCTTAATGCTAGTTCATCCGAGAACGCATCGTCATACTGTAGACATAATTTGGTGGATTCCATTGACAAAGATTCCCTCCCAGGCAAAGTAATTCCATATGAACGTATACGAGACATATTTGCTAGTGGTCTTGAGTCCTTCAGCAATGGTGCCGCAGCTACGAGTGCATGAAAGCAAATGTTTATTATTTGAGCTGCATCAGCTTTCGAGATTGATTGATCTGGACCCGGGCTATCGCTTTGAGACTGTTTGGCCCATTCTAAGTCCTGTGGAGGCTTGAAGAGTGTGCCAGCGGCAATCCATAGGCTGTCAAAGACAATAGACGGCGCGACTCTAGTCATACGTAGCATACAGTACCAAATAGTCTGTGTATCAAAGACCTGCCCATCTGGGGTGGCGAAAGACTTTATGAGGGAACTGGGCTTACTAAGAACAGAATACAAACACTGATCAATAAAACGACGCCATTGTTTTTTCGTTGATTTTGGATAACCAATCGTCGATTTAGATTTTCGGTGTAAAGGAATCTTACATGCTTGATGTCTCTTCAAATCATCGTCGATTTGATCAGGATGTAATGAATGCTTATCACAAGTCTTATCATCTTCCAGAATATCACAGATCAGATTAATCACTTCAATAGGTAGTGATGAAAGTGTTTGTGGTAGTTTCTCATCAGGTAAAGATGGCTCTGAATTATAGCTTTCAATCGAGGGGGTTTCGATTGCGCTGTTAGCATTTGCATCGGATCTGAGGTTCGTCGCAGGCTCGGCTGGGACAGAAGGCTCAACTGTGGCACTAATAAGGGGTGCTGTAGGCGAGGAAACATCGGTTCCGGGCAAACGGAGAACTGGATTAGCTATCATAGTATGCCGAGTGGGTTTAGGTTTCGACCGAATAGAATGGGAAGGCAAAGGCGAAGTAGTATCAGTGTCAGTCGCCCTTGGTGAAGTCGAAAGATTCAAAACACCTTTGGAAACATGTGCATCATAAGAGTCTGTCCTCCTTTGAGATCTCGGACTTGAGATGTGCGTAGTTTCGGTATGCAACGCATTTGGGCTCGGTTGAATGCTAGGCTTGATGTCGCTAGGTATAGTAGGAGGCGACTTTGAGCCCATCTCCAACCTTGTACTTGTATCTGGAACATCATCTTTCCCACTAGAACTCTCGTTTCTATCCCAGTGGCTTGAATACCCGGCAACCTCTGCTGGGGTTCCAGAAGAGGTTTGTGAGAACTTTGTAGCATTTGACGACTCTGTCCCTGACCCACTGAAACCTTCTAGCTTCTGCGCAGGAGTATTCACACCATCACTTGGTGTCGACTGAGCCAATGGTGAGGAACGTGCATTCGAATCCGAGACTGTGCCATCCTGTCTTGTTAATGCTGCCAAATTCCTCGGTGTCAGCCATTCTACCATCTTGAAAGCTGCCGTGTCAAATACATTTTGAATGAAAGATTTATGATCGATCTTGGTGTGATCATTCAGTATGGTTGATTTCGATTCCCTCGTCTCAGTTGGGTCACCAATAGTGGTTATGAGGGCTCGTATTCGATCCGACCTGTTCCTCACATTGTCGGTACCGAGCATGTTGCTTTTCAAAGAATCCCCTCCACTAACTTGTATTTTCTTGGGCCCAGATAGGTTATTTCGGGCAGTAGCTCTAACATGTTTGCTGAATTGGATTGGTGAATCTACGAGAGGATTGTGACATAGACCTCGTTCAGGATTGTCCTGGCTAGCTAAGTGAACAGCCAAAATCCTCGCGCTCGTCGAATTATATGGCCTCATTGGACGGCCCGAGATCAGGGCAAGACGTTTGCGACAAGTAAAACAGGTTGGGGTATGGCAAATAGTGGAATCGCAACCATGTCGAAGCTGACGAATGTACCTGCGGAAATGTCCAATCAGCCTCAATCTTTTTGACGAAGCACAAGCAAACAAACATACTTTTCTACCATTAAATTGAAGAGATGACGCCTGCTTGCATTGTGTATGACATATATTTGCTTTGGATCCTCAACCTCTATCGTAAGTTTCTTCAACTCGTCTGGCGCATCTTGAGGGAGATATGGGAAAGGAGCAGCGGCCCACAGGGCTGAAAGGATATCATCTCCGCCGTCGAAACTTCGTTCCTCCCGCACTCTTGATGTATCTCGAGTCATGACATTGGGAAAGAACGTAGAAGAAGAATTTATGCTGAAGAGAATGCGTGGAGGATGGAATATCACTGTTGAACAAACGAGATTGTGAACAGGATAAATATTTGGTCGTTTTATTATTAGTCAGTCGTTTCAATGGTTAAGTTCGTTGTGACAAATGTACAAAGTGAAGTACAAAGTACAAAGTACAAAGTAAGCAAGGCAAGGCAAGGCAAGGGAAGGGAAGGGAAGGCTAGGCAAGGCAAGGTGTGTTGCCCGAGGCTAGCATTATTATTAAGATCGTACCATACATAGAAAGGCACATACGCATATCTGGCTCGCCTGGCCTGGTCTACTGGGTAAGATGACGCACTGGGGCAATCATGAATCATTATCACTCATATCAGCAATCAAGCAATCAATTTTATCGCATTTGAGTGAGGGACAGAAACACAAGATAGCAACCCCACTCCAGATTTTCAGATGTAAATTTTCATATGAGATTGCATTGAAAAAAATCCCTAGCAAATGACTCTTTTTTATATCATAAATGACTACCATGCAATCTTGACGAGCACTCTACTTCAATACTTGCTGTACTGTGAAAACTCTAGAAACAACTTAAATTCGCCCCGAAAAGGAAAAAAAATCGGATTGACTCATAGGTATCTAAGTACTGTCCAGGGCTAATTCTTCGGGGCTTTCGGCAAAACCGATTTTTAACGCCTATCAATTATCAATTATAAGAAAGAAAGAAAGATACAACTGCTCTTCCCTCCAAACACTTCTACCTCAAATAACCATTTGTTTGTTCATTTGTTTGTTCGTTTTCCACTTGACTGTTGAACTTTAGAAATGGCTTCTATCACAGCAAGCAGAGGTTCTGCTCCTGGCCCCTCGGTCCAAGCAGATACTAATGCTACTCATCCTTATACTTGCAATACATGTCAAGTGGCGTTCAGAAATAGCGATTTACAACGAGGACATATGCGCAGCGATTGGCAGTATGTTATGTTTGTTTCTTCTCTTTTCATCTCACCTACTGACAATTTTCTACAGTCGATACAACTTGAAGCGCCGCGTTACATCTTTACCACCCATTTCTTCCGAAGTTTTCACCGAGAAAGTCTTACAGGCACAGGCTTCTTCCACCGCAGCAGCTTCCAAGGCTGCATACGAAAAGTCTTGTACGATCTGTACCAAAACATATTTCAGTGAAAATGCCTACCACAACCATCTTAGCAGTCAGAAACACAAGGCGAAAGCAGCGATGGCCAGTGATGGACACATGGACGACGCAAGCTCAGTAATGAGCTCAACATTTTCATTGGGAGAACCTATCAAGACAAATGGAGCAGCGGGTGAAGATACGGATGCGCAAGTCGACGAAGTTTCTAAGGGTATCAAGAAGACCAACCTTGAAGATGCTGAAGGTTCTACGGCCACACCTACTGAGGATAACGAAATGGAGGACGGTGAAGATGAGTTGGTGGAGGTTTCTACAAGTCGATGCTTATTCTGTAACGAAGATTCGGCCGACACAGCTGCTAATGCCGCGCATATGGAACGTATACACGGCATGTTCATTCCGGAGAAGGAATACCTGGTTGACCTCGAAGGTTTAATCGCTTTCCTTCACGAGAAAATTTACGAAGATCATGAATGTTTAGGCTGTGGCAAACTCAAGCAATCGATTTTTGGACTCCAAACTCACATGAGAGATAAGCGCCATTGCAGAATTCGTTACGCCACTGAAGATGAACAAATCGAGATTGGCGACTATTACGACTTCCGAAGCACATACTCTGATGACGAGGAAGAATCGGATTCGGAAGATGCATTACCAGGAAAACAAAACAGTGGTGGCGTTAAACTTGGAGCTAAACGTCCAGCGACAATTGATGCTGAAGGGGACGAAGAAATGGAAAATGGTGATGGATGGGAAACTGACAGTTCTGAGTCTTCCTTGGATTCCGCAGATCTTACTGCAGTTCCACTTGATGAAAGAACGCACCAGTATGAGAAACTTCATCAACATCCCCATCACTCCCACACAGATCCTCGATCACACCACAACAAGGATGGGTGGCACTCACATGCTCATAAACACAATCATGCAGCATTTTATGCTGATTATGAGCTCCACTTACCTTCCGGTCGTACCGCTGGACATCGATCATTACAAAAATATTATCGTCAAAATTTGGTCAATCATCCATCACCAGAGGAGAGACAACGACGTGCAATTGAGGCAGCTGAAAATTCCGATTCTGATGTAGAGCAAGACGAACGTATTGTTCGACGCAATGAGAGAGAACGCGGAAGAGCACTCATGAGCCGTGCAAATGGTGGTCTTGGTATGGCTGGTGTCACCGCTGAGAAGAGAAGAGAAGTCAAGGCGGCGGAGAAAAGATCCAGAAAGGTGGAGAACTACGAACGCCGTAAATTTGACTGGAGAAACAATAAGCAGAACAACTCACAAAAACACTTCAGAGTAAGTTGTCATCGACCATTTTTGAAAATGACTCCACTAACAACATCAATTAGGATCCATTGTTGCAATGATTTCTCCGTCGGGTTTCGTGGCATTCCTACTGGTGGCATTTTCTCGGTATACCTAATGATACCTTAGATATCCATATCTCACAGGTCTCATGAGCATCATCGGTGGGTGGGCAAAGAGTGGCATTTATTTTGGGCGTTTTCGAGGAATAGTTTATGATTGATGTCCTCATATAAATGAGTATAGAGTCGACAATACCAATTTTGTTGTTGACAATAAAATGTTTGCTTCATGATTGATTAATTTGATGCTGTGTTTGCTGTGCTTTCAACGAATCCAAATGAGTAAATGTAACACCAATGAGAAGTTCTACTCAAATGTCAATTACCATAAACAATCAATCTATTGGATGATTGCAACTCCATAGCTGTCCAACCAGGGGACCAATTCGACTTTTGTTTGACCTCTTCACCAAATAACCCCTAGGTGGAAAAAAAGGCATGTATTGATCTTGGTCTTCTTTGGAAACTAATCCATATTGTATATCCTAAGTATCATATTAATCAACGCTTCTCTTTTCTTTTCTTTCCCTTCTCGTTAAATAGACTCATCATTTCCTGTGTACATCCATTCATCCACCCATCACTCGCAATTCTCCCTTGATCCCTTCTCCCTCACAACGATCTGACTGTCCAATTGTCAATGATTAGCGGAGCACCAAGAATTAAACTATCGGGTTCCGGAATGGGTCGTCGATTAATCCCTGTTAGCGAAATATTCTCTAATCCCCAAGAAGGAACAAATTCAAAGCTGCAAACCCCTTAGATTCAAGTTCCATTGCTCCTTCTTCTGACCGTTACAATCTTTGTCTTTATCTTCACCTCTTTTTCTATTTTCTACTTTCTTCGCGGGAGTATTTGTTATTTGGGGGCTTATATTATTCTGAAATCACTTACATTTGAACATAAACAACGAGGAGGTCTGGAGTAAACAAGAACATATATACATGCACCGATTCGAAAGCAAATTCCTACTATATCCAAGGACAGCGCGCAACAATTGTTAATATGGCCGAACAAATGGGTACCCCCAACTCCAGTGCTGACCTTTCAGTAAATGGCGGCAAGAATTCTGCACCAAAGGATAAGAATTGTCCATTCTGTCATCAAGCATTCACTTCATCCTCACTTGGCCGCCATCTCGATCTTTACATAAAGGAGAAGAATCCCAAAGCGGCAGACGGTATACACAGTGTAGATGAGATAAGGAAGCTTCGTGGAGGCATTACAAGGCGGCAGCCACGTAATTCAACTTCAAGAAGGGAAGATTCGACACCTGCAGGGACACCTGGAGGATCGGAAAGGGGGAATTCTAATAATGATTCCGATATGGTAGGGAGTGACTCTCCAAGTTTAAGAAGAGATGATGGAGCGGCTATGAATATGATGTGCATGTCAAGGGGGGTGCCAGGTCAAAATCTGGGTAGTCGTCGATCTAATTTTGTTATAAATGGCGGTACATGGGAGTCAACGGGTGTCATGAATCATATTCCTCAAGCACGGAATGGCGAGCCCGCTCGAAGCTGGGATGGAGATGAATCCAGAGATGGGAGTAGGAGACCGGATGGCAGAAATAGATCTGTCAGCAAACAAATGCTAGCGAAAACGACGTTCGAGCAAAAACAAAAGATGATGGAAGCTCTGGATAATGCAAAAGCGGCAGAATTGGCTTTAAGAGAACTTTTAGGGGGCGTTAGAGCGGCCAAGTAAGTTCTTCTCAACCATACGATGTGGGTTTAGTTCTAACTTGAAATCTTACAGACAACGAATTGAAGGCCCCAATATTTTTGATTACGATCCTTTTAGTTTGGATTTCCCTGCCCTTACCTTACATTGTCTGCCACCACCACCGACCCTTTACGCGTCTACTCCTATTCCAAATTCTACTTCATGGTCTATTCTTCCACCAGATGAATTACAATATCAAGCATTACGGAAACATTTTGCATCAGAGTTTCACCGCTACCGTATCTCAATAACCATAGCCACGACAACTCCACAAGACGATTTATCATACCCTCCGCAGGAAAACTTCAATGGTCTCGAGAGCCTTGCTACACTGCACCAACAAGCGGAAGCAGATGCTCAAAGCACGGAGGCTAGGATTTCTGAGCACTTACATTCAATGTTTGGGCATTGGAATTCGTTACCTCCAAATAAAAGAACTGAACTTTGGACTCTCGAATTAGCTCGTAATATTGGTCGAAAGTCTGAGGAAATATCCAAGTTGAAGAAGGAGAAGGAACTTTTACAACAGGATACTGCGCACTCAAAATTACAAGTTGAAGAGTTAAGTCGATTACAACAACCTAGGGAATTCAGGATCCAACCACCTTCACCACTACCTATTGATTCACGTTTTATGACTGAATTGGGTAAATTGGGAACGGCCCACAAATACGTTGGTCTTCAGCTCATGGATCGAAGTGTACACCTCGATACGGCAGTGGAACGAGCAATTGGTCGATGGAAAGGTGTTGTCAAGCAAGCTCGAGCTGGATCTGTACAGTCTGGTTCTGGCATGGCGGCACAAAAGCCACTTGAGAATAATATTAATGAAGCGTTACCTTCATCAAATCCACCACAACTTAATTCTACCATAACAAGCCAACCATTGCAAGAGGATGCGCAGGATATTGGAAGCGATCAAGATGCAGATGGTGATGCAGATATGGAGGAAGATGATACCTTCGTCGATATGACAGACGTTAATGCAAGTGTTCAACGAGCTCCAGAAGCACCAATGTCTAATACGACAAATTTCCGATTGGCAAATGGAGGAATTAATATGCAAGGTGTTAATGCTGGTGGCAATCCAAGAGGAAATGTAATGGAGGGTATTGAGAATCAAAACCACGTGCAGGGATATGTGAGGATCGGGGCCTAATGAATATATTCATGAATGGGGCAATGGGCGACAAGAGTCTTGAACTTGTCAGCTATCTCGATCCTCGAACTCAGTAAAACCGAAAAATAATATGATACAGCGCTGCAGCACAGTCGTTATACAGAAGCGCGCAAATGGGGAGTTTTCATCTCAAGCATTTACATGGAGTTTTTTTTTTTTTATCGTCGTCGCTCGCTGCCGGCTAAGGGAAAAGTTTCTTACTATATCTCGATGTTGAAAGATAGTGGCTGTTTTATTCGGCCTAGAATCTAAATTTGTCTCGACGACTTCTAGCTTTGAGGAAAGAATAAATACCTAAAAATGAACGGGAAATGTTATCGTCTGCATGGAAATTAAGTGATAGAAATGGGAGAAACGGGTGAACTTGAAAGGAAACGGAGTGGGAGTTGTTACAAAGGGGGGATGATGGATTGTTCTGGTTCATCATTCTGTGTATAGTATATTCTTAAGTAATTATAAATATAAATACCGAATGGTTCTATGGAATTTGTTTTGTTTGAAGGGCTATGTATCGGGTGATGTGATGGGTACGTAGTGATATTCAAGAAGTGAATGTGTTCGTTTCATTCTTTTATAACTTGTGTCGGGGTAGAGGACTGCAAGTGCAAATGATTCTCGCATTATCTTGTCGTATTTATTAAAGAGAAAAGAATCTTCCCATCATACGATCTTGCGAGTCGCTCTGTAGAGAATATTATATTGTGAACATTGGCAAAGTCGGCATAGGTAGATAGATAATAACCTCTGGCGATCACGACGTCAAGCCAAGAAATTCCAAGGGATTTGGGGCTGGGGAATTCCCACTTTTTTTGGTGGTGTGGCCAGTTAGGGGGGGAGGATCTGTAGCTAGTCTGAGGGGATTCTGAAAGTAGTAGCTGGATACGTATACGAGAAGGTGAAGGGATGGAGGAATGTCATGAGGGATGGCTCGAGGATGGGTGCTTGAGTGAGTTTTTTCTTGGCGGTTTGCGGAATCTGGTGTGGTGTGGTGAGGGGAGTGAGGGGAGTGAGGTGAGATGAGGTGGTGCGGCTGAGGTTGTGGTATGGCTTGGGTTAAGGCTTAGAGGAGATGGGTGGGGATTTATGGATTTAGGGATGGGGAGTTGAGTGTATATAGGGAGGGAGGGAGGAGGATGTTTAATGGGTTTGTGCCGGATGAATTCTTGATTCAATTTTTGTTTTCAGGGAATTTTTGAAGATATTTTTGGAACTCTTTTGATTATTTCGTCGGAGGATATTGGAATTTCTTCATCGTTTTATAAGTGGATTTATCTAATTAATTGATCGATCAATCGATTGATCAAGCAAGCAGACACGAAAATGGAAACCAAATCACCGACAAATACAAACACAAATACAGATGTTCCCTCGACATCGACACAGACTGCACATTCTGATATTCCAATGATAGACATTCATCATCCTCACACCGGGACCGGAGCTGGAACTGGGACTGGAACTCAAAATGAGTTACACGCAAACCATTCGGAAATGAATATTCAAGCCCCTCATCCTCATCCTCCTCCTCCTTCGTACAACACTCATCCCGATCAACAGTCGAGTGAGAAGACGGCTGTGGAGAATAATAATCATGAAACGCCTCCGCAATTTCAGATTCATCCGCAACCGTCGATGAATGCGGATGCGGGAGGAAATGCGGGGGGGAAATATGAAGGGCAGCATTTGGCGCCTCTCGCGACGCTGCAGAAGGAATCGAGATTGGTGAGGTGTCCGAGGTGCGGGGTTTGTGAGTATACGGTGGTGGAGTGGGTTAGTGGGGGGACTGCGGAGTGAGTTTTTTGTTTCTGTTTTTTTCTCTTTCTTTTATTTTGGGAAGGGGGAGAGGAATAGGGGAGAGGAAGAAGGGGGGTTGGAGTCTAGCGGGGTGGAAGGGGAGAGGAAGAGAGGAGAAGCTAGGAAGAAGAAGAAGAAGAAGAAGAAGAAGAAGAAGAAGAAGAAGAAGCTAATCAAACCCCCCAACCACTAGTATCTCGGCACTCCTCTGCTGTCTCTGTTTCTGTCTCCCATGCGTACCCTACCTCATGACGAGCTTTAAGGATGTACATCATAAGTGTGTGAATTGTGGATTTTTGGTTGCGATTGTGAGTTTTTCTTTTCCCTTTTCTTTTCTCTTTCTGGGTGTGGTTTTGGGGTGAAGGGTTATATGGGAGTGTAGGGAAGTGAGGAAGTAAATGGATAATCGAATAATCGGATACAGGAACAGCTAATCTAATATTTTCTTCGATTTGCAGTGGAAAAGAAGTGGAAAGACGGAGGTGAGCGTTGCGGCTAGTGCGGCTGCTGCTTCTGGTGGTGCTGGGGGAACGGGGGGAGCGGGAGGGAAGTAATGAGGTGATGTGGGCGTGAACGTGGAATTGTGTATTGTGTATTGCGTTGGCTTGGATGAGTATCAAGGGGCTTGGTTTTCGGAGAGGGTTTGGAGAGGGGAATTGTGTTTTAGTTTGATATCCAGTGCTTTGAGATAATTTTCTTTTGGGGGCAGGGTGAGAGGGGTGGTCTATTTGGGATCTTCGATCTTGGATTTTTGGTCTTGTTGATTGTTTCTTATATGCGGAATCAATGGTGCTAAACGCCTGTTGTCGTTTATCCTCAGAGTTTGTGGAAATTTGTTGTTTTTTTGTTAATTTTGATTCTACTTTTCAGAAGAATTACGGTCTTCTGCTTCACATTGCTTTGATATTAATCTTTCTATATTTCGGGAACTCCCTCGCATGTGATATTTTTTCGGATAATTTCCTCTTGTCTGTACATTCAAACTCATGGGTTTCTGGCAGTTTAATAAATAGCAATAGAGGCTCGCAAGATTTGAGTTCTAGTGAATGAATGAGGAGATGGCTTGCTCGTTTGCTAGTAGCGGGATGAAGTTTCAAAATCTCGTGGGGGGGAGTATAATGGTGAATTTTATCTATTGAAAGATCATAAGGTCTTAGGATCGTGTATCATGTACTGATCTACCCCCTTTCTCATAATTCACTTAGATACCAAATCCCACAGGTTGATTCCGTCGTTCGAAATTTCATGGACTCCCTTCTATAGCTGGAGAAGTTCGTCTCGGAATCGTTAACTTTCAAGCAAGATATAGAAAACGTGTTGAAAATGTCGGAATAGCATACCAAATGAAGTTTGGTTTCGAGGATCTATCGGTTTATATTGTGTGCGTGGGAGGTTTAGTAAGCAGCCCTCTCCTGGGCTGATAGAAAGACCCGAGCTTGACTCTAGATGTTGTCGTTTAGTGCGGCTAGTGTTGTGGAATGAATATTTTCTGTCGCTCAACTCTATGTGTTGTCGTAATTTTAGAATATTGGATGAGAATTTCTGCGGACATACATACCGTTGTATGTAACTGTATACTGCAGTTTCAGTGGACTATCATCAAGCTTAGGATTACGCCCATGTCATCCATTTGAAATTCTGTCTTGGACATGATATCGTTCGATACTTTGCTTCTCGAAGTTCTCTTTATAAATAGGATAGAGGTGAGATTATTCAGGATTCAGAAACCAGGGTTCGGAAAGCTTCTGTGTTCACATAGTGAACTTTAGAGAACTGCGATGAGAAAGGGAAGAAGAATGACTAATCTGAAAGAAGGGGCGTGAATCGTTGATACATTCGGTCATAGATAGTGGAGCAATCGGTCGACTACTTAAGGAAGGATCATGTAGCACATGATTTTCTTTTCGTTATGATCACAGCGAACAATTTCACAAAGCTCGAATGGTCATGCAAGTGCATGATATAACTACAAGCCACAAGTCAGAGAAACATCACATAGGGATTTTATGGGTCTTCAAGAGATACTCCAGAGCATATTTTTACTTTTGAAGTTCGGATATAGGTTGTCGATATAATAAAAAGAACATATTCGTTGTCAGCGCATCCTCAGATTATCATCTGTTATTTCCAGGGGTACAACATCAAAGCCATATTCTTAGCTATTATTGTTGTGTATAGATGTATTCTCATCGATCTTTGAGCAGATTGAAAACCTAGGTGCAATCAAACCTGAATGTAGAAGAACAGTACAAATGACTACGAGTTCTTTATGTTCTTAGCGTTGAAGAAACTCAGCTATCTGATCAGAGTTTGATTAGCGTTGGAATCTCTTGTTTTCTAAAATTCACTCCAAATTTTGATAGAGTGCTTAATAAGACCAGAAATAGTCTAGTTCCTCTTTAGCCTAGGAATCTCAAGTTATTAATACCCCTGCCGGTATCTACAGATTTTCGCCTATATAAATTCCAACCTTGCATTGCTGGAATCGATAATTATCATAATTCAGAGGTTTTGTTTCTCCTTCCTAGGCATTCTGGCTCTTTTATCGTTCGCCAAAGCGCAAGATGTGAATACAAGTGCCAAGACAGCTTTTTGTTTTCGGGGGTATCGTCGTATTGAATCAGTGTACTTTGTTGATTGCATTTCATGCATATTTTTGTTGTTGTCCTTTTTTGAGTATAATTCCCGTTGGCGTCTATTCATCCGTCTTCATCTTCAAACTGTTTATATTGTTGTTGTCGAAGTGGGCACTTGAATTAGGTATGAGAATCACAATGGATATAATTCATCTTCCATATATGACAGTTGTTATGTTTGAAAAATAGGTTTTATGTTTTCTCTCAAGAGATACTGTGCGTGGTGATAACGACTATTTATGATCCATCGGTTGTATATTCATCAATTCGATATCACTGTTTATCACATTTGTCCAATCAATCATGTCTGAAGAGACTTAATATTATCGGCAGGAAGAGCTTCATCTTACAGTTTTATATCTCTGTAGTTAGTATTGAGTCGACTTACAGCTGGCCAGATTCACTATTCAGTCACATCATTGTTTTCCCCTATTTCCCCTTGCTTCTTCCCCTCCTTGCTAAGCTTTATCTCAAGATAAATTTGATTTCCAACTCACGTTCATTATTGTCTAGCATTCACTGAATAGTTGGAAGTTTATTTCCTGATTAGATCGCCCATTCAGTCACATCATTCCTGGTACATCCTCGATACTCCGAGTTCGAATTATTTGAATGAAGAAGGTATTAATTCAGGTATCAGTATGAGCGTTAACAAGACCACTCTCGTCAATCGAATATTGTTCTGGGGGTCATCTTGAAAATGGCATTACTCTGGCGAAAGATCAATGCAAGAACAAGAACATCTTGGGCTAATTCCAGCACTACTGTTGTTTTTCAAGCTTATCAAATATTTCAAAAGACCAATCAGTGTTGTCATTGGATGCAGAGTTTATCGAACACGAAGCGATGATTCCTAGTAGTACAAATACGCAATTTGATGGTGGAAATAGCAAGATTAATAAAAAACATGGCAATGAGCCTGGGAAGCTCTGCCTCCGCGGTCAAACGTGGTAGGAATGTCTCTTAGTACGAGTAATATTAGACGTAGCCACGAGAAACTACTCGTACAGTCGCGGCTATTCAAATTCTAGAGTACAACTACCATCATACACACCACAGGATACGCAACGCAAGATATTGAGATTTCTACTTTCAATTACTTCTCACACCTGAGTCTTGTCGTTACCACCCTTCACCAATTGAAAATGGCCTCCAATTTTTGAATTAAGGGGCATACATGATATTGCAAGATTCATTTTGCATCCTTATTTATGCTAATCGCATCATTGAGACTCTAAGAATTCAATTACTCGCGCATTTACCCCTCAATACGTCCCCACATTCGCCTGCTCATTCAACATTCCCTGTAGTTCCCTACATATCCTCTCCTATATATGCCTCTCTGTTTGAATTCAACCCCTCAAAAAAGCATACTTGCTAGAAAATAGAACCTCACATGTACAATCTTGTGTCTATCTTTCTTTGGTTGTGGATACTTTTTAATTGTAAATTTTCTTTCTGGCTTTAGAAATTTCATTTACACTCTACACCGCTATACTCTCATCTCTCTCGGACTATTATTCCAAAAGGCTTCTTGTCCCTCTTGTTTTCAGAGCATGCTATAGTGTTTTCATGAGCTTCATACGCGCATTTCATAACTTAGAAGTCCGTTAATCTTCGTGCCTTTAGACACCAACTCAATTTCAGCCTCCTAATCTTTCCACATCAAGTCCTTCCTGGATAGACCCGTGATGTATTCACTTGATAACGCAGTATTTACATTTTTCTCAATTATGCCTTTATCCAAGACCTGTCACTATTTCCAACCTGTAATGTAGTAGATACCGAAGAGCAAATGTATGGAAATCCAGAAAGTGATTCCTTTGCCTGTTTATTATTTTCCTCATGCCACTTTATCTCTCAAGAGGTCCCGTAAATCGACCTCCTATTTCCTGATTTCTGCCATTCTCAATCCAAAAAATCATCCTCGCTGTTGTTTAAAACCTCTCCATTGCCATTTATCTCGTCTGATAAAATTATCAGATATTCCCTTGTCACTTCGACCTCACCTTCGAGTTGCGAATATCTACACTACATAATGGTTATTATAAAGCTATCAGAAACTTGTAGTACGTTCTCTCCCAACGTCTGTTTCTTGCGTGTTTCTTTGAAGATATGTGAGATCTAGATTTAGGACAAGTGATTTATATATTACTTCTAAACTACATTTTCTAACGCTCCATTTGTGTTCTAAGTTCACCGATATACTTCCATGTTCACAGAGATCAATCAATCAATACACAAATTCACCCTTTCAGCTCCCTATCGATTCTATCCTCTCCTCTCCTTCTTCTTTACTTTTCAACAGCTTATAAGTCGTCGTTCTGAGCCTTAAGTCTATCGAAGTCGACTAGGGACGACTCAAGTGGAGAGGGTAGTCCTAGGTGTTCTTGTAGTTGTGATCGCATATTTCTACTCATGGTTACATACAAACTATACCATTAAATCTGAGATGATTTCAAGACATTAGTCTACAAATAACATCCATATTGTTGTCATCCAGTAAAATTATTGTTATTGTCGAATAGTGAACAAATAGCCAGGTACACTATTAATTCTCCGATATTATTAGTTATTACGTTGCGGCTGTCTACTCACGCAAGTCTCGCGATCTTGGACAGGTATATTTTCTGATACAATAAACGTCGGCGGACTTTCTCTTTCGCAAAAGCAGTACTACTGCTTGGGATGTCTCTGGCACTGTATTATTAAGACTATTGAGTTCCGACTTCTTCGGAGATCCTATTTATGGCTTTCTACTGAGCGTATCGTAGACTAATTTTTCATTCACCACCGCCCACTCATTCACCCATTTCATTTACAAGTTGATCAACCAATTAATAACTCATTCGTGAACTCTATTTTAAACTTAGCCACTCCAACCAATCCTGAAAGCTTACCAGCCTCTAATCCTCAGATTACGTCAACAATTCACTTCATCTCATCTCTCCACATTAGATTCCCCAAGTAGTATTATAAAAATTCCATCTTCTCTTCGTTCTCGAGGATTTCTTCTCAGTGAGAGAATCAGGCTACTGAAGGATGGCTGGTGTGGCCTCGCTCACATACGTATAGGCAACGCTTTTCAAGTGGATGTCACCCAACCAGAGCTAGTTGAGTCAACTGTCAATCGGATTGTAAAAGAGTTCAACGGCCGTTTAGATTGCTTCATCGCAAATACCGGCACTGCTTGTAGGCTGCTCTCATCCAACTGATACCTGGATTTTTCCACCAACGTCTTACTGAAGCACTGCTGACGCTGCAAAGGGATGGAGACGTCAGTTCTAGACAGCAGCATTGAGCATTACCGTCATGTAATGGCAACGAACCTGGACAGCGTCTATTTCTGTGCAAGAGCTGCTGGAGCACACTGGCGCCGACAAGCCGAGGAACAAACGACGATTACTGGCGAGAAGTTGGAGGGGTTTGAGAGAGCTTCTTTCGTGGCGACTAGCACCATGAGCGGCCACATCGTCAATTTTCCTCATATTCAAACTGCATACAACGCCTCCAAGGCTGGTGTAATCCACATGTGTAAGCTCTCAGCACCATCAGAATTCCATGGTAGATTCAAGGCTCGAGTTGTGAAGTATAGCCACTAACGACATATTTTTACATAGGCAAATCTCTTGCAGTCGAGTGGACTGATTTTGCACGGGCAAACTTCGTCTCTCCAGGCTTTATCGAAAGTGGTCTCACTGTTACAGTGTCTGAAGATATTAAAGATAGCCTGAGAGCAAAGACACCCCTCAAGTAATCCCCCCTACAAAATCTCAGTCGTCCAGCACAACGAGCTGACAGAAGTGTGTAGGCGTGTTGGAACTTTGAAGGAGCTGAAGGGGGTTTATCTGTTCCTAGCCTCCGACGCCTCAAAATTTTCGACCGGTACAGATGTCGTGGTCGATGGTGGTTATCGCCTCTGGTAGAAAATAGATAGACAGAGATCCTCTCAGCAAAGTCGAATTGGATTACTTGATATCAACCGGAATACCCCTACTGGCTAGCATTGAATGGAGACAAGTTATCGGTGCAAATTTTACGGATATGCTGGCTTCATCTCCTTTAGCACAATTACACCAAAAGGGTCAGCTGGCGAAAGAGAAGCAATTTAGTTTAGAGGTTTTTGATTTCAGCTGAGAGAGTATGATTATGTCAAGTAAGCTTTAGAGACGGCTACGTCATACCATGACTCAACGCCTTATTGGCTGAGTTGTATACCTCGAGCTGAGTCTGCGTTGCACCAGGACCATGCACGAAGGGGACAAGACCCATAGATGGCAAGGCATCTCCGTGTATGTCTTTCAGAGAGCTGCGGCAAATATGCTTAGACTTTCCCACCTCTCCAGGAAAATCAACAGGTGCAGTACCGTTCAAGAAAACCGCTGTTTGCGGGCGGAGGTGCCCTGCATTCTGTTCACACAATGGCGCGACTGGTATGTAGAGGACAATACTGTCATGATTGCCCCTTCGCTCATCCTCGGCCATATGTGCTCCATCAAACTGTCAGAATCCCGCATCGCCGGAGTGGACTTTGGGAATAGAGACGAACCATGTGGGCGTAGTCAATGCAAGTTGAAAAAGAACCAGAGATGATAAGATGCAATTATTCCAACGACTGATAATATTCCATCTGCAAATCAATACCGCAATACCGTGAAGGCGTTTCATGGTGGGAATTGAGAGCCAGATTCATCTTCCAATATGTCTAAGCAGATCTTCACGTGACATTCTCAGAATGTCACTCCCATCAGGTCACTGAGGAATTTAACCTGTATCTGATAGTTCAAACTTCTCCCAATTAGATTTCTCAGCTGGTCGAACACAAGACCCGGACCGCTAAGTATAGTAACGTTACAAGGTATGGCTTTTGCCAGCGGGCTCTCATGGTGTGAAGTCCCATCGACTTATCAGCACCTCCGGATTGGAGCTTATGATTCATAACAAGCGATGAGGCCATCCCATATCCGCAGTCTATTTCTTGTGGTGGCTCTATTCTAGCGATCACCATGGCCATACTTGGCCTATAATGGCTACACAATTGAATGCTGAATGGTTTCATAGTTCCTGTCTCTCCATTTTTAAATGACGATTATTCATCCCAGATTACACACATGGCTTCACTTATGCCCTCAACATGAGTCAGAACCGTTTCTAATGTGCCGTCCATCGTATCACGTTGGATAATAACCACTCTGTGATCCCCAGTCAAGGCAACAGCAACCATGTTCCCCTTTCTGTTGTACGAGAAATGCCTGGGGTTCACTCCCCAACTTGGCGACAACTGCTGGAACTGTGGCGCGCCCATCTTGAGGTCGATAGCCCATACCTGCATTGTATCGGACGGTATTTCCGTGTCTTTGTTCCTGCGGAAGGAATCGATTTGCAGTTTATAATCCAAGCGCGAGCAGGTAAGTAGGAAGTTGTTATCTGGCTGTGTAGGGTCAGTGCTCTGTCTACCATTCTGGCGTAGAGCTACTCACAGAAACAAGGACGTCACAGGCGTACGACCCTTTAGGTACTGGATCTGGCCCATAGATTGATTGCAGCGAGAGTTGCGTCATTGATCGAGAATTTGCCGCATATACAACAGAGAACGTGATTAAGGTGCTTGAGAGCTCCGAGACAAGGTAGAAGAAAGTCTTCCCATCTCGCAGGCTAAATACTCCATGATGAGGACCCGATCCTGGTGGCACAGTGACAAAGTCTTGTTCGATAAGTGTAGAGTCATTGTTGTCTATTTCGAAGATTCTTATCACATCAGCCCCGAGATCAACCACGCACAGATATTGGCCGGATGGGTCGACAACTATTTGATGGGGATGCGATGCTTCTTGTCGATTTAGGTCGGGGCCTGTGGCTGCCATATCGAAAGTGAACTTTTGGCGGGGGGTAAGGTTGCTGCTGGAGCTGACCTTCCAAGTTGACACCCCGGAACCGTCACTGAGAGCTTGTAGTTCCAATTTCTGTTTCCGTGGAAGTTCAAAGACTTACTACTCTGCGATAGCCAATGCCTTCCCATCATTGTAGAGTTCTTGGTGACAGGATTCTCCCAAGGTATCATACCGTTCAATGAGCTGTAAGTTACCAGCCGAAGAGATGGAACATACCCCTATTGAGCTAGAGCTCTCTCTATTTTCATGGCTGCAGTACAGAGTGTTGTCTAATGGGTGCTTGAGAAGGAAAGACGGGCTCAGCTTGGAATCATTGATTACCGAGATAGGCTTGAGCGAGTGTGAATCCTGAGCATCTATCGTCAGCGCAAGTGTTGTGATAGCACCGCTGGCTGAAGATACAAAGAGGCGAGTAGTTGTTCCTGACATGTCGAGATAATATGTACACTAAGATATTATACATGAGGTAATTAGAGCAGTGAACAGTAATGTATT
Source organism: Botryotinia calthae (assembly GCA_004379285.1). Taxonomy (NCBI): domain Eukaryota; kingdom Fungi; phylum Ascomycota; class Leotiomycetes; order Helotiales; family Sclerotiniaceae; genus Botryotinia; species Botryotinia calthae. The sequence continues at coordinate 17,719 of PHWZ01000337.1, read as the reverse complement.
ATATACCAGCACATCAACATGCCTTGCAAATTGATTTCGCATTATGACAAAGCAATTCTCTATATCGATGCCATACCACGTGAGAAATTTGGTAAGATATCGCATGGCACTCATGCAGCACCAGCCGCTCCGAAGAACAATTCCATGTTCGGGACCTGAAGAGTACCAAAGTGCCTTTCGGTACTGCTGAGTGCAGAAATATCATACGTTACATTTTAGCAGTGGCATTTCAACATTAACGTAACACGATTACAAGTGGGTCATATCATGATACGGATCACAAGAATCAAAAGTTTCTATCTGACCTCGTCCTACATGCTACAAGATGATCTATAACTATCGCTGATTCAATTGAACTATCGCTATCCTCTTCTTCTTCCATCTCCTCTTCTACCTAATCAATTTGACGCTTAGATGGCGTGTAATTCGAAAATGTCTTGGAATATGTGGCCCTACCGAAGCTCGCAATTGATGTGCCGGTGCGTAGAAAAGGGTTGGTTCTCTCCCTTGCCCTCACTCGCTACTAGAATCTATACTGATCTTTAGCAGAGCTATTCAACCACGCACAAGAGGACTTTCTGACTTGACGGTAATCTTTGATTGGTTGCGCCGCAACCATGTGCAAAAGATTATGAAGGTTATGGTTATAGATGATGGCCAGATGTCTCACACAGATGCCACGATTGAAGACGCACTAAGTGGATTCGAAGTAGAGGTGTGGGAATGGAAAAAGCTCGATCTCTGCAGCGAAGGGATTTGTAACTCGAGCAAAGTTATTCGAGAGATCTGCCTGTACTCTTCAGGAAACAGTGCAGTTCTGATGAGTTGGTCGAGCACTGAAGGGCTCAGAGACCCAAAGAAATCTCCAGAGGTCAGACCCCTCTTTTCTGACTCGTCTAGTCCCAAATTCATGCTCGGACGAGCCTCTTACTTACTTCCCCATCCCAACTCAGGAAAGTTCATCTTTCTATCCGGGAGGTAAGTCGATACGATATCTTTCGTGCTTATGTAGCGCGATGTTGAACTACCATCACAATTCCAAACCAAAAGAACGAAACAAGATTAAGAGAATGCATCGATATCTTCGAAGGCAAATTGAACAACGCACCTGCCAAAGATCATGCAGAGCGCATTAACTTCAAGTACCGTCTCGATAACGAAACCGTTAGCTATACGTCCGATTTTAAGAACAACCAGGGAGCCATATAACTGTGAGTTCATAACCGACGTCAGTTACCGAATAACTGGGACCAGAGTACTACCAGCCCGCAGGGAGAACCAATGAATCGGGAGCATAACAAGTTTCGCACTTTTAATTAGGACCATCCCAGACAAGACTGCTAGTCTCGTTAAAGATGCCATTATTGACGAGGGCGTCGAAGCCGCTCTCGGCAGCCTCGACGCAAAATCGTCGTGGGCAAATCATTCTGCCCGTACCCGAATTCAATCGATCGGATGAGCGCGTACTTTGTTCCCTCAGACAAACACGGAACTAGGATGGTGATGCTTCTCTGCCAGATCTGCCCTAGGGTTCAGCGATATGTAGCTAGACTTGGAGAATAATACACGCGTGGTGGTCGACAGCAGATTACGCCCAAGTGGCAGCAGAGGTATGATTTCTCCCGCGAGTGTACGCATTCAACTCTGCCATGACAAAAGGCAATACATTGGGCGGTTGGGTGTGGTGTCGACATCATATCCATCAGCTAGACTATCGAGAACAAGAAACCTAACAGTAACGAGATGAAAGACCTCGAGACCGCAGTCTCCGCCGTCGGAAAAGAAGATATCGTCATGTTCTGTTCTGCCAGTGATCAAGGTAGTAGCTCCACCAGTGCCTACTACCCCGATGATTAAGACAAGTGCATGAAGATTGGCACTGCGACCACTACAGGAGACAAACTGGCCTGGGTGCATGGCCAGAAAGCGGACTTCCTGTTACCAGGAGAGAATATTCCATTCCAAGGCGCAGATGAGACGCTCGCGTCTGGAAGCTCCGTGGCGACAGCTGCAACGTCTGGATTGGCTGCTTCACTAATATATTGTAAGAGTCTGGTCACTCCAAGCACGGGCCGCTATTTCAACCAGAGGACCAGAATGCGCGAGGCAATTGCGGCGATATCGAATGGGAGTGCTAAGCAATTCCCTCGCGTGCAGAATTTCTGTAGCCACAGGCTCAAAGATTATGTATTGCAAAACCAGCAGGAGCATTCCCAAGCAGACACTAGCTCCCGTGATGGGCGATCAGTTAGAGTAGACAAGTGAGTCGGAGGAAGCGCTGGCGTCGTTGATTGCAGATATGAAGACGAGAACTCTGACAAACGAGATAATAACTGATTGTTACTAATGACTTGTAGAAAACGAATTAATAGATTTTGCTTCATCCCAAAATCTAAGGGAGATTCGACGGGGATATCATTTCTCGCTATCCTTTACGAATCTGGTTCTATATCCAAGGCTCAAATGTTTACTATAACACTGAAAGAATTGAATCCCCTCAGTGACTTGATATACAGAAAACACGTTGACAACAGTGAAAGATTTCTTATTAAATATAGTATATATCTTAAAAGCCCCCACTCCCTAAGAAAAGATCGCTTTTATAATTCCCTATTCCTAACTTCTAATTCCATATCTCCACAAACCACAACCACAATCACAACCCCAACATCTCATCTCACCTCACCTAACAAACAAACAAGTAACAAAGCAATAACTTAAGATTCGGGTTTCTACTTCCAAATACAAAGGAACTTCCTGGGCATTAGGTAGATAGATTTCCATAAATCCAGATATAATCCTCCTTTTCCCATCCATATATATCATCCCACACTCTCATTGCATCTCATTGCATTTCATCTAATCCCAACCATCTCCTCCCATCAATCCCTCCCCTTTTCTCTTCTCATCCTCCCAAACCACCGTCTCACCATCTCACCCTCCATACCAGCTTCACATACATCCAATACACTCATTCACAACTCACTTATTTCACTTTACACAAAAAAATTTCTTCATTTCAAGATCGAGATTCTTATAAACTCATTCCTATAAACAAACCACATCTACTTCTCTCTCTCCTCTCCACAACGAGAACTAGGTACCTAGGGTATCAGGGGGTATATGACCATTCGTTCTGCTTACGCGCCCGTCCATGTACAATTAGATACTATAATTCAATGTAACAAAGTAAAAAATAAATCGAGAAATCCACATCTAATCCATTCCTCATTCTCCTTGATCAATCTTGTATGAATCAAGTAGGTGTATATCTACTTTCGTCGATAAAAACACCTCGTCAATTTCAACTCAATCAACTTCGAAAAAAACTAAAAAGACCATCGAGGAAACCCTTGAATAGACATAAAAGAGTAAAGAAAACACAAAGGAAACATGATAACACATTATTATCCTGTTCTGACGACTTCTGTTTCGGAAATTCAACCATTCTCTGATAGACATGGTGAAGAGGTGTTTGTAATATCCATCCACTTAAAACTTCCCCATCAGTCGTATCTCCTGCCATTACACTATGGACCTTTACACCATCTTCACCATGGTATCAAAGAGGTTGTATTTGGGTATCTCCCATATCCGTATCGAGCTCGAAATCAAATGTACGTGTAATTCAGAGGCAAAGGTAGGCGAATGCGCTTCATCTTGCTTGCACGATATATATCATATATATCATGCTGGCGCATCGATAATATCAAAGGATGATATCATTTAAAGTTGAGGGGCAGTAGCAGCAACGATTGGTGCGCTAGGCTCAGTCTTAATGGGTTCTTCGACCTTGGGAGCTTCGGGTGCTGCTATGGAAGTATCAGTACTATGAGCTTTAACCAAGGTTCCGATTATATATGAAGGCTCACCAGTTTCGGCATTGGCTGGTTCTGCTACAACTGGAGCTGCTTCTGCGGTAGTTGGGGCTGGAGCTTCAGCAGTTGATGGTTCAGTATCCTTTACTTCTGCTAAAAGGGATTTGTTAGTATTTGTGTGTAGGGATGAAGCTTGGAGTTCGAAACATACGTGCAGTTCCTTCAGCAGCTGGCTCAGTAGCATCGGTTGCAGTAGCTGGAGCTGCATCGGTCTTTGTTGCATCGGCAGTTGGTCCAGCTTCAGCCTTCTTGGATTTCTTTCCTTTGAAGAGAGCCTTGAATTTGGCCTTGAGAGTCTCGAGTGCTTTTGGTGCTATTGCAGAAGGGATTGTTAGTTATTATACGGGAATGCTGAGATTATAGAAACCGATAGATCGATAGACATGTAGGAAACAGGCAATAGCGAAAAGTGTAGAAAGTAAATACCCATTTTGAAATATGTGGTTATTAAGGTGGTGGGTAGGATTAAAGTAAAGTAGATATTATTTAACGATAACGAACTCGTTGGTGTGAATACAATATAACAGGTGATAAAAGAATGTGATGAAAAGATAGAAAACGAGAGTGATAGAATAAATGAAGCAAATACAAGAAAACAACAACGTCGTCTTAAGAGAAAGATAGAGAGAGAGAGAGGGAAAATGAATGAATGAATGAATGAATGAATGAAATGGAAGAAGATACGATCGAAGCAGAAGATGAAAATGGAAATGATTTTACTTACGAACGCCGGGCATTTTGATAGATTTTCTTCTAGAGTGGATTAACGCCCCTTGTATGGATGCAGTGATTTTAAATTATTTTGGGTATTTCGACGAGTTTGTCGGAAAGAAGAATGAGACCTTTTGTGAAGATCAAATTTTAAAGAATTATGAAGAGATGTGGGTGGGTGGGTGTATATGTGTATGTGTATGTGTATGTGTGTGTTCTGGAACTTTGGATGGAATTGGTTGATTCTGGATGTTGTAATTATGAAGAGATGGGAGGGAGGGATGGATGGATGGATAGATGGATGAGAGTATGACTCTGGTAACCACTCCTCAAGCGAAGTGAAGTGAAGTCAAGGAAAGTAAGTGAGTCAAGTACCGTGAATGTGTGTGCGTGTGTGCGTGTTTGGAGTGATGGCGAGAGAGAAGAATGACATGAATCAAAATTGATAATGGGAAAGGAGGCTTGACGGGTTTTGTGGTTGAGAGATACACGCTACCCAGTCTCCAGTCAACGGAGGTTCATTTGAAGATAAGATCAGACCAAGAATTCAAAGCTCAACACCTCATTTGGGCATAACTCTAATAAATGACACATGCGCATACATGTATGTATACATACATAGTATAGTACATACACACACATACACACACATACACATACGATGGAGACATGCACATGCCACTTTCATTCAGTCATTCAGTCATTCAGTCATTCAGTCATCAGTCATTCAGTCATTTGGTCGTTCAGATGATCTATCCATCTATCCATCTATCCACTCATCCATTCAGAACGTCGTTCGCATCGAGCGTAGGTGGGAGAAAGAAGAAAGAAAGAAAGAAGAAAGCAGAGAGAAGAAACAAAGAAAGAAAGAAATATGCATGGCCTACCGAGTATCGTCATCACGTTTATCATTCTACTCGAGGACATCCAACGTTTCAATTGGTTCGCATCCAAGTGCAGCTACCATATTAATATACGTCTTTTGATAATGAACTGATCTACCCAGATACATTATTCAAGGTTAAGACCAATCTAGAATCGATGGCCGTGAATACTCCTAAAAATATCTCATGCAGTGGTCAGTCATCCATATCCCATCCATGATCCATATCAAACCGTTACATTACAATCAACCAACAATCAACCAACAATTCACATCACTACCACCACCACTACCACTACCACCAAACCACCCAACCAACTCACGATTATAAATCCATAACTCACTCAAAACTCAAGGATTACCACCTCCTAATCTCCCATCTCCCATCTCCCACCTCCCACCTCCCATCTCCCACCTCCCAAAACATCAATCAACAAAAAATAAGATGAAGAAACCGAAGAACCACGCTTATGTAAATGATCAATGTTTCATACCTAGTACGTACCTACATAGTCTACTGCCACAATCGATCAATCAATCAATCAGTCAGTCAATCAGTCCATGCCCATCTTGATTCTCCAGCACACGGCCAACCGATCAACCGACCAACCGACCGATTCTTCTTTTAACACCACTAGGTAAGCTAGGGTAAGGTCTGTAGACATAGTGAGTTTCCGGGTGTGACTTCTATTGAACCGCGGGTGGAGCATGCCTTTCGAACAAACAAACCTTGACCAAGCAAGGAGAGATTGAAATTTGGGATTGGGAAATTGGGAGAAGAAATAACAAACGTTTAAGACATGGTGATGGTGTAAATTTCAGGGAGGGTGGGACATTGATGGGAAAAGGGGATGAAGGGAAGATTGGGTGGGAGTTGTGTTGGGTTTGGCTTGGATTTTGGTTCGCTTGTTGATTGTTGGAATGTAGCGACCGATGGAATGAATGATGGATGTGTTTTTTTGAGGTTTGATTTGATACTCGAGTGTATATACTGCACTATAGAGTATACGAAGTACGAGTATATATACATATCCAGGTACTCGATCTATTACATATATAGATATAGATATATAGGTAGATAGATAAATAGGTATAAATTATATATCCAGTAATCTCTCTCTCTCTCTCTCTCTATATCTATAACAACATACCCTACTCTCTCTCTCTCCCCCTTCACTAAATCAACTAACCACCCAAATAATCCTATAAATATCTTTTTCTTTTTCCTTCTTCTTTCCTTCTCTCACATATACACGAGCATGTAAGCGGAATTCTCGTAGTGGTCTATTTGTATGTATACATGTAAACTCTATCATACATCTATCTCCGTAAGGCAAACAGGCTAGTGACGATTTAAAAGTGGACGATGATCATATCCTTACGTATATATATGTATATATATGGATCCCAGATTAAAAAAATTCGAGGGTGCTGGGGATGTGCTTTTCTTTGGATGGGTGGGTGGATGGGTGTAGATGGGTAGATAGGTAGATAGGTATGATTATCTGCGAATCTCCGATGGGGTTCATGTGGCAAGACTGGGAGGGAGGGAGGGAAGGCCGGGATGGATAGATAGCGCGGCCCTTTTATATAGAGGGGAGAGAAAATCCTCTTGTTTTGGTTTGATTTGATTTGATTTGATTTGTGTCTACAATATGGATTCTGTATGTGAAATTGGAAATTGGATGGTGGAAGCGGGAAATGTGTTTTGGGGATGAGGGTATTGGTTTGTTGTCGGGCTGCGTTTTGGTATCGATAGTGTTGGGGTTGGTGTTTGGATTTGAGGTGGATTGAAATGGACTGGTTAGTTAGTGGTTAGGTAAGGTACCCATTTAAATAGTTTGACATGTAATGTATCTCCATATCAATCAATGAGTGAATGAATCAATCAACAAACGAATAAATCAAAGTATGAATCGTTTAGAAGCAAATCCTTGGTAAATAACCTTGTATTGCATAATTCTATATGTAGCTACCTAGACAGACACCTAGTTGAAACTCTCCGAAAGGTTATGTTACTTATGTACTAGGTTGTACTTATTTTATCGTACCCCCTTTTTCTTGGATTATCAAAAACGTCTTCTCCTTATTTATTTGGCCCATGGGGCACGTGTTGGTCTATTATCTGGATATGATGGGTTTGAGGATGTTGATGGTATGTGATTGTCTGGAAATGATGGTCTGGTTGTAGGGGGTAGTGATCCCGAGGGAGGTGTTGATCTTGGGAAAGCCGTTGTAGATGTAGGAGGTATCATTCGTCTGGTTGAAGGCATACCGGTAGCTGCTCCTGAATTTGCCCATGGCGCAGCTGTAAGTGGCACACCTTGAGATTGTGAGGGGGTAGCCCATGGTGCTCTTGTACCTTCTTGTGCTGGTGGTCGGGTGGTTGGTGTTCCGCCCGAACCTGTCGGTTGAGGTTGATTTGCTGTGTGTACTGTTTGAGGCGCTGATACAGCATGAGGGTCTTGATCCCAACTAAATAATGATCCGAATGGGAAATGTTGTACCACTGGAAATTTGGATAGTACTTCTGCATTATACATTTTGATCATTCCCTAAAATTCATTAGAATGATTGTCGGTATTATGAATTAAAACTGACCTTGTTTATCTTTCCCCATCCTGATCGTACTCCGGATATATCAAAAAGTATTGGACTATGTTCCCAGAATGCTCCAGTTTTTACATCATTGATGAAACCAATTGCAGAGAAATACATATTGTTCTTTCGTTCTCGATCAACAGTCATTTTCTTAGCTACATCTCCTGGATTTGGAGATTCTGGTAAAGATCCTTCAACTGGCATAGCTTCATCACTGGCAATAGCTGGACAATATTGAGAAGATCCAAAGATGTATGGTAAGAATGAATGATCATCTAATCCCCATACACCATGAGATCCAGCTGGCTCTAAAGTATATGTGAGAATAAGACGTCGGATTACACGCAAGTAACTAATGGTCATATTAGCACATTTCCTTAACACAAGGGAAGATAAAACCGACGGCTCTATAATACCCATAACAATACTTCTCTCTAACTCACCTCCATTGGAAGATGTTTTGGTGAATCCACCTAGCTTCCAAACACATCCCAAGAAAGCTAAAAAGCTAAGTTCATGACCAGTTCCATAATCCAGTCTCTGCGCACTTCCGAATCCGCCCAGCAGATAAGAAGTAAGTTCATCCAAAGCCGATACTTCATCCTCTGGAGAACTACCCCCAAACCGGAGTACCTCAGCCGGTAAGTACTGCTCCAGTAAGCCTTTCGCTCTCGTCTCCAGTAAATCGTACCATTTTCGAAAGCTAACATTTCCAAATCTTCTTGGTCCTGTATCAGGTGGTGCTTCATCAATGATGGCATCAATATTTTGCAGTAATTCTTGTAGCTTCTTCACGGGTTCTGATAACTCTAAAGAGGAATTCAGTGTCCACGGCTGAGGATTTCCACCTAACTCAGATGGTTTCCTAGGACACATAGCAACATTGAGTTGCATGATAAACACACCAATATCGGTATAGGCCTTTGATGTGAGGAAGTGGGGCACATCGTGACCTTCATGAATTCTCTTTATAGGCTTTGTAAAAGTATGTGGTTGTGATGAATCGAGAATCGATAACCTTCGAGATGAAGAAGTCTCTGAAGTCAAATCTGGTATCTTCTGTGAAGCCATCTTCAACTTTGCTCCGTCGCAAGAGTCAACGCGATGAAGATATAAATTTGAGACGTTTCTGTTTGATACCTTTTTTCATGGGGTAAGCATTATGATATATCAGCCAAAGAGCTATATCCCTGTTTGTCCCGAGCTCTTTGATTGGTTTCGATTGCAAACATTATTTATTGTTGCCCTGCGGTTGCTTATCAGATTTTCCATATCTTTTGTTCAATACTTCATCGATATCTCCCATTGAATGAATTTTCTAGAATAATCCCAAATACAGCTCCTTGAGAGCAAGTCTGTCGACTCGTACTACAGCACTCTCAAGATTTTCACCACAAATATGCGCGCAAGCTGTTAAGGTCTACCAATTTCTTTCTTTCTCCAAGGAGTTTCGGAATCATGCCAAAGACTAGACGTCGAGAAGCTGGTAAGTGCATTTGATAGTAACTACGCGAATACATCTAATTGCCTAATGTTAGCAGACGCGAAGGGTGGTGTTTCAAAGTCGACACGATCAGGAGTTGGTAAGTGCATTCACCACTATTCACACATTTGTAGTCATATCTAACCTTGTGTGATCAATGGTAGCGCTAGCAGATGACGCCTCATCGGCAGACTTTCTTAATAACATGCATCGACCGCCGAAAAAGGATATGAAAGTCGCAAGGAAATTCGCTCCATCCGCTAGGCAGCCTCAACAACCCGTACAGGAAGCACCGGAATCGTACGAGGATGTCGAAGATGCACTGAACAGGCAGTTAAATGAAAATAATGGGGATCCATCCGGATTAGAGCCCGAAGATATGACGAAGGAACTCGAAATTGCTCAGCCAACATCACCGGCTGCGAAAAAAAAGAGGGGCCGTCCTAGGAAAGAACAAACAACAAAGGAAAAAGAAAATGGAGACGCGCAAGACGTATCACAACTTCAAAGCGCTTCTCCGCAAAAGCGCAAACGAGATGAAGCAAACGTTTATGACTTCATTATCGAGAAAGATGAGCAAGACATTCGATCCGCGCATTCCAGATCCACGCATTCCAGGCGAGCGAGTAAAGATTTACAGACCAAGAGTATCTCGAAACGGAAGCAGTATAATGTGAAGCCAAAAAAAGTCCAGGGTCAACCTAACAAGAACGCTGTTGATGAGTCTGAAGATTTCGAGGAAGACTTTCCTGACGTGGCAGATATTGGAAATGGCAACTCCACAGTTGACCAAGAACCTGAACAACCTGACGTACGTGCCTCCTCCGACGATAGACGTGGAAGCGTTCGGAAAACGAGAGACGATGATGGAGGGCCTGTAGACGATGGAGAAAATGAAGGCGATGAAGATGACGGAAGCGATGGAATAACAGAAATAGCCATGCCTCTAACCCCAGCAGAATCGCAACGTCAAATTTCGCGAGAACAGCATAAACAAAACGCGAATATTGCGAGGACAATCAGTAGCAACCATGCAAATGGTTTCCACAACAACAGGGTTCAGTCTTCACGCGAGGTGAGAGGCAGAGAAGAGCAAATTGGAGACTTTGGGAAAGAGCTTGGAGAACCTGAAGAGGATGAAGGAGAACCGGGAGAGGTGCTCGATAACGTTGGAGAGGAACCTAATGTAGCAACCGCCGCCAATGTTCCAGAACAGCGTGAAGCGGCTGAAGAACAACCTGATGAGGATACAGATGAGGATGAGGATGACAGTTATCAAGAAATTTCTCAACAACTTGTCGCCTGGAATGGAATCATCAACTATGGTTTTTTTTCACAAATTGAAAAAATTTCAAACCGCTTCGGTTGCAGAGCAACTAATGGTATATGGATACCAGTAGTTCTGGAGAAGCGTGGCCTTGTGTCAACATCCGGAAATAATATGGGACGCCGTTTGGGAAAGCTTAAAGAGCTTTATCAAGCCCTTAAAGGAGCAATAAATGCGAAGAACGATGCCGATCATATCAGAGTCAATTCAGAGATCGAGCATGTTATTGATATTTTAGACAAAAGGGTAGACGACAATTTACAGGCCTTGGGAGAAAATGCGCCCGATCCTGTTGAAAAAAAGAGACGTAGATATTTGGAGGATATATACATTGTTCTCATTCGGGAATTTTTAAGAGTCTTGAAAGCCGCCATTCTTACATATGGAAACCTTACTCCGTTGTCAATCGAGGCTTTATCAAATGTGATTCGGATCACTAATGTGATCTTGAAACTTTTCGAAAATCTCGAAAAGCAGGGGGAGAGATTGCAGCCCAAGAACTACGGCCAGACGAAGCGACCAATGATTGAAGTTCGCACTCATTTGCGAGATGAATTGTTACAAAAATGCCAAATAAAGTGTGCTGAGCTTCGTATAGAGGAGGAAAAGAAGAAACATTTTGCATTGATCCAAGAAATCAGACGTGTGCAGGAAGAAGAAGACGCCAGGCTGGAAACTGAGAGAATGGAGCAAGAGCGAATGATAAGAGAATTCAACTCAACCCAGCAAAGAACTATCATGGCCAGCCCAAAGAAAGCTAGTCTGATCGAACTTGAGATGGAAAGAATTGCATACCGAAAACTCCCACAAGCTGAAAGGGTCAGACTAGAGTTGGAAGCGGAAAATAAGAAGAGATTGAGAAGGCCTATGCAACAAATTCCACAAATAGAACGAGAACGCTCCGCTGCCTCGTCACAAAGAAGTCAAAGCAATGACAGTGACCTGAATGACCCATTCTCAGACAATTACGATCCTCCCCGAGGTGCCAAAAGGTAGTTTAAGATCCCCTCGTACTCCATCCTACTGTCCTAAATGTTTTTACAGAAAACCTATCTTTTCCCAATCTCGAAGAGAAGCCAAATTCAGCGATATCCCTGATGATGAAAAACAAAGATTCTACAACCATTTCAAAGCAAAGTATAGATACGAGGAAGAGCAAGGCTTAAAGGATGAGGAGTTTTGGGGTCGTTTACAGAAAGATTTACATGGTGGTAGGTATACCCTAGATGAGATCTGGGGTTTTGCAAAGGAATTGCAGGCAAGTCTAGATTTTGCACATGATGAAGGGGAATTTCATGGGGAGGAACATTTCTGGACATTTTATGTTTGGGACTGGGACATGGAATCGTAGAAAATGTTTGGGAGTAAGGAAAGGAAGGGAAAGGAAAGGAAGCTAATGATGGTGTAATGTTAAACGGATCTTTGAATTCGTTCGTGTGGGATTTGATTCGTTATGATACGATACGATATGACATGACATGAATGGATGGGTTGGGATAGAATGGAATGGGATTGTCGGGAGTCTGGGTCTCATATGGTTTGATACCCAATATTGCATATTTCTTTATGTCAATACCTAAGTATGGTATGATACTCTAAGGATATCCGGCTTACTTTGCTTTGCTTTGATACAGTCTCGTATACAATTGACATCGTAGGACTCAACTTAGCTTCGCTAAGCCGAGCTAGCTAGCTAGCTGTTAGATCCTTCTACTAGGTATGACAAAATATCATATTCAATTCGCGTACACAAGGTTTATGTATACATGTGCCCACAACAAAGGAAACCCCTTGCGATCAACAAACTCAACTTCGCATCACCCCTAAGATCATCATGTCGGAATCGCCGCGTCGTATTATGTCGTTGCGGAATGATTGTACAAGTACCCACGTCCCACCCAAGTAATACATGTATGCTAGGAACGGCTTAACGGCGTACTAAGAATATTTAAGTTACTTGGTTTGGTAATCTTGAAACTCCAATTGGATGATATGATGTGTGTGTACGATGAGTAATCGCAAACTCTTGCCCCGTTTCGCGTGGACTTGCTGGATGGGGTAATGAGCTCCCCGCACCACGTGATGCGTGCTTATTTATGGAGGGGGAGGGGTTGAGTCAGAGTTGGGTTGGGTTGGTGAGGTGGGGAGAGGAAAGGGAGGGGAGTGAGGGGAGGGAAGGGAAGGGAAAGGGAGAGTTGAGGGGTTGTTGGGTTGGGAGGGGGGAAATGTATATATAGTAGTGGGAGTTGGGAGTTGGGATTTGGGAGAAGTAGATTTTAACTTTTATATTCATTTACATTTACATTCCTTTTATACCCACACGGAATCAGAAAGGAGAGAGACTCGAGAATATCTGAGATTTGAGATTGCGAAGAATAAGAAGACAAAGATCAGAGAAAATCGAATCCGTGTTTCTTTTTTTTTTTTCGGTTTTTTTTTTACATTTCGAGATTTCAAAAAATATCAAGCGAAAAGATGGCGAATGCAGAAGCAGAAGTGACGATGTATCCGAAGACGTCGAGGAATACGGTGCAGAGATATAAGCCGAGGGGTAAGTTATTTTCCTTGGGTTTTGGGTTTTGGTGGTGTCTTTCAGTTTTTGATCTTTGAATCTTTGAATTTTTGGATATGACTTGTGTCTTGTTTGGGTGTTTACTATTCCATCTTTTCGATTCTTTTCTTTTCAATCCTCCTCCTCTTCGTGAGCTAATCGAGGATTTTTGATGTGCTCTCTTGTTCGCTTCTCTGTTTCATTCAAACTCTCCAATTCATCATCTTGTTCCTCTATTTCGATACCGTACGTTCACACATATAACTGGATCTCACTAACGCGTTTGCAATAGCGAAATATGATCATCACACGATTCATACTATTATAAATAGTTCGCCTATTTTACATGTTTCTTGTGAGTTTGAGGAGAGGATCTGTTTTATTTGCTGGAATTGTTGATATGATTCCTGTTTTGGAGTTTACTCTTGCATCCCAACTTTCCGTTGATTCTGGTTCCGAGAGGAGGATATTCCTATTTCCCTCCTATCTCCATCTGGTCATATCCCTACACTCTTCAAAATCTCCTCTTACTCTACTCGTCACTAACCACCCCATCCATCAAGTCCACACCCCGTCCCCCGAAGATCCCTTCCCCGCCATCCTCCCCATGCTAGGATTCATGGGACTCTACGATGCGCAAAACCCGACGAAGGAAAATATTAACGAAGGAGCGAATTTGTATTTGCATGGATATGTCAGCAGTCGGTTGATGAGGATGGGGAAGAAAGCTTCGGAGGAAGGGGACGGAAGTGAGGGGGAAGAAGGATTGCCGATGACGGTTGCGGCGAGTTGTTTGGATGGCTTGGTTTTGGCACTTACGCCGAATAATCATAGTAAGTTTTGGATTTTTCTGAGTTTGTGGGAAGGGGTAGGGATTGGGGTTATTTGGGGGAAATAAATGAGGAGGGTTTGTGGAGATGGAGAGTATTTTGAATAGGGGAAGAGATGAAGAGAGGGCGGAAAAGGAAGTCGAAAGAAATAAAGACTAATAAACTCACAGGCTACAACTACCGCAGCGCAATCCTACAAGGCTATGGTCAAGTTGTCGAGGATGTCGATGAGAAATTGGTATGGATTCTCCCTTTCCATCTCATTTCTTGTTCCCTCGTTCATTCAGATCCTCTTCATTCATCTACCGCATCATCCTATAGATCTCGCTAAACTCCCCCTTTCCTCCCAACCCGACTAATTCTATACTCTTCCATGCCCATCTACACTACTAACACATCTTCTAAAATCTAGTGGGCAATGGAAAAAATAACCAACACCGTTCTCACCGATCGATGGGAAAACACTCGTGTCCCTCCTACAAAAACAGAAATGACTACTACCCAAGTTCGTTTTGCTTCCCTTCCTGTCCCTTCTCTTTACTCCACTCTCTCCCCTCCCCTCCCCTCCCTAGCTCTCCACACCACCCAATAACCCAATCCCCCAGATCCTCCGCATAACCCCCCACACCGCCTCCGCCAAAATCCGTCGCGGCCCACCCCACGACGACCGCCACGATCTCAAAGATGCAGAATTGAGAAATCGAGTATGGACGGGTGTGGTACCCGTGCATACTGTGTACGGAACGCCGATTAGAGGGGATGATTGTGAGATTCGCGAGGTAGGGAATTTTCTTTTGCTTTATGATTTTTGGTGCTTTTTTATTGAAAGAGGGGGGAGAGATGGTAAGAGAAGATAGAGAAACAGTTAAGAAAATATTAGATGGAGAATACGGACGAGAGATTGGGAAGCGAAGAATCTCATTTACAGAGGGGAACGAGTCGGGGAACAAAACAGATTAACAGGAAGAAGAAGAAGAAGAAGAAGAAGAAGAAGAGCTAACAAAACCTCTCAAAACAGGTCCCACAACACATCACCAACTTCATCGATGCGAAAAATAAAGAAAGCAAGCAATTTGCGATTGACCGCGCGGAAGATCAGGTACAGTAAAGTCAGTCTGAGTAAAGTTCGCGATCACGCTTGCGTTCAAATTCGAAAAATGGCATGAAATGTGGTGATGGGGTCTAGAACCGAGATGGGGAAGGGATTGACGACTGTTGATTTATTGTTTGTAGATTGTGAGGTTAGAGGTTAGAGGGAAGAGAGAGAGTTAATCGGATGTTTATAAAATTGAGTATAGTCTGTTGGTATTTGATTATTTATGTATTTTATAGATCTCTTGATTTGAAATTTGATTTGATTTGGTTTGAGTGATGATGTCGGGGATTCTTCTAGTGGCACAACATTTGTAAGACTGTATGTTGATTGACTGATTGATTGGTTGATTCTGATTTTCTGGTATATTACTGAGATATTGTGATGTCTATTGGGTATCTCATTTCATAAGATAATAAGATATTACAATGAGAATAAAAGAGATTATATAAGACTCCATATATGAAAATTGCTGAAAGAATATTTGACATTCTAGAAATAACAAATTGTATTTCCTATCTCTTCCTTTATTTGCTCTTGAATAAAGACTACGTACATATGTCAGTCCTATTCAGCAGTCGTGTGAGGATTGAGAAATAATGTTGCATTTCCTATTTCATCCCTTCCATCCCTTCTATTCTATTCTCACCCCTCCTCATCTGCAAATATAAACATCAATACCCTCCTCAATTGACCAATCGAAAATAATCTCGATTAAAGACTGAAGTATATCAACACCTATAATCTGATTTCACGACAGCACAATGGAGAATATTACTTCAGGTCCATCAAATAAGGAAACACAGCCCAGGTATCTCCAAAGTTCTAGAGCGATCTATTTTTCATTTCTGGATTGAAGAGGTGATTTTTGGTTCTTATTCGGGGAGGACCTATGTAATGGGGACTTGAAATTCGGCAAGAGCAAGAGGAGACTAGGGATTTTCTGTTCTGGCTCTGAGTTAGTGGAAGAGGAGGGAGGAGGGAAGAGCAGTCGAGTGATTTATTTGCTTGGAGGTTGATTGATTTACTCGTTCAATTTTTGGTAGAGAGGAAATGTAGAATTGAGACTGCTGATGTGGAATATATGTTGGATGCTTCGCCAGTCCGATGCTTGTATTTTGGTACGAGAATTACAGTTGAAGATATCACGAGAAATGATGCTTCCACCCAGCCGTATCAACTGCCCGTACGAATTAAGCATCGTATTAAGAGCTTGGATACAAGACATGAGAAGTTCGCCTGATTGAGACAGACGACCTTGCATGGCTGGATATCTTAGATATGAAGTCCATATTGGATGAATATGAATGTGCGCCGTCGCAATTGAATTCCAATATCATTTCGTATTGTGAAGACGGCTGGACTGAAATACACAAGACGAAACGCTGAATTATGGCGATGAAAGCCTGAAGAATTGGAAGCGCTGGCTGATATCTGTGAATGTTTAAATAGAGTAGTAGATGAGTGTCTGAGGTAGACTGTAAATCGCTACGCTGAACTCTAGACTTAGTTCAATCGATATAAGAACTTTCTATATTATATTGTCAAGACATAGATATTATAGAAATGGACCGATTCTAGACCGGAGAAACTACGACGGTTCGACCGAAACGGATAACATGTGTCCGCTCAACTCCCGAAAACTCCTGAGAAGATGATGAGGAGGTCATAGCATATATATATATATATTGAGCGAAAGGGAAAAAAACGAAAACGAGAACAAGTACTAGTGAGCAATGACAAAAACCATTTTGTTTAGCTATACAAATATCCAGTAGTTAGTTGAGCAATCATGTTATAATTCTACAGAGTAGTAACCAAATTTCGTTTTCGTATCCACTTATAAATACTTTCTTCGGCATATAAATGATTGCTCGCGCGCACTTGCTAGATCTATTAGTTCAGCGAAGCTTGCATATGCGACTGTGTACTTGGCCTTTGCGGGAATGGTAAATGAATAGAGGAAGCTCAATGCTCATTCACGCCTCTCTGCATCAGATTGCTCGCATATTGTCTTGAGTGTTTTCGATGATGCTGCAAAACTCTGATTATGGTGGCGACAGGCCTAAGTGAAGTTATCAGATGTAGAAGAGAATATATGATCGTCATGGAAATCTTTGGGTAGAAAGGTAATGAAGTTGTTAGATGATTGTGTATGGAGACGTAGATAACTCTTGGACTCATAATGGTCTTCTTCTTGCCGTCAAATTAGGTGATGAAGGGGTGCTTTGAACAGCACGGTGCTAGAGATGACTCAGAAGCGATAATCAAGTTTTTTCTCTCACAGTTGTACGGAGGTAATGTTCCTGAAGTATGTGGTTTGATGAAGATATATACACAGATATATATATATATATATATA
>PHWZ01000336.1:0-42680 GCA_004379285.1 Botryotinia calthae | reverse complement strand
CTTTATTAATATATCTTCAATTTCATTTTCAATATTATAATAAAATTATATAAAAATACAGAAAAACAAATAGAAAAGGAAGAAAAAGTATTTAATTCTTTTCTAATTGAAAGAAAAATTTTCAAATTAAAAATTCATTTTGATATTTATTTTTGAAAGATTTGAAAGCTTTAATTTATAAATTATTTGATAGATTTTATATTCGAATAATAAAAGTGTAGATTAACAATCCATTCTTTTTGAAATAGATTATTGTTATTATGGAATTTGTAATAATAATAAAGAGCGGATTATTCGATGAATTCGGAGCGGATTTGTATATTCAAACGACCCCTTAGGTCTAATGAAAAAGATATGATTCTTGACTTAATATTACATTTTGTTCATATAAACCTATCTAGTTATTAGAATTATAAATCCTCCAATGGAATGAGAAGACCACCAAAAGTTCTTCACATGTTTAAATTTTAAAGCAATAAGAATGACCATTGAAATTATACATAGAGTTATTATTAGTTTCAACCCCGAAAAGACCCCCCCTCCCCCCTCAAAAAGCATTATACTTTAATAGTTTTCATTGAATAGGTTTGAATTGTTTATTAAACCAAATAATATCCAGTTCTATACCGAATAATAAAATCCATACTAAATTACATCGTGTTTGTTAATTTATCAAATCTATTTTATATACATATATTAGAAGCTGGCGAGCCCCGGATTTCATGCTCTCCGCAAAAGTATAACAGAGTTATAATTCTCATAATGACTCTCCACACGAATCACTTGTAATGACGACTTATTATAGTATACTATAATCCTAAGACGCATTACATGCGTATATCGTACACAGCATGGACCGCAAAATTTATCATTCAAAAGTATAGTTTTCATAGTTTCGAAAAATATAGCATTCAAACTGAACTATAATATGCTTCCTACACGGTGAGTCATAGTCAATGAGATATTATGTATTATTATGTATCTATACCATTCTAGACTTCGTGTGCTCAATCAAGTAGCTCGTTAACGTCTACTCAAATCCACATCGATTAAAAAGAATACGTCGAACGAGTATAGTAGTATATAAATGAAATCACAGAGAGCCAACAGAAATTTGATCACTCGAGGTCGTCCTAAGTAGCTATTATCATTGATTCATGTATTGCTCTTTTGAAATTTACAAAGACCAGTGCATTTCAATATCTAATTCTACCTAGTACCATACCCCTGAGTAAGTATTCCTTGACCTATTCTAATGGTGAACGAAGAAAAAGATTAACCAGAGTGATACATTGATCATTGATTATACATATCCAACTCCAGACACTAGTGTAACAAAGAGACAGAAAGATGCTTTTCCTTTTACTTTGTAGTTATCTAACCATTGAGGCACGACTGCACCTGCAGCCATTAAACGGAAAAAAGAAAGCCATTTCTGATTGTAATACCCTTCCCAAATTGCCATTCAACCCATTACCACTCAAACTCCTGTTATGCCAATAAAACTTAAATGAAAGAGTGCGATGCTAGCTCCTGTATTTTGTTCATGTGTGTCTGTTCAGACTTTTTCGATAAACCAACCCTAGTCTCCACTCCACAATCCCTTAATAACTCCAATGACTACTAAATTGATTTTGCAACCCCTACAAAGAGGGAGACCTGGGTCGAACATTGGCTAATCTTTTCGACATGAAGTCAAAGAAAGCGAATTGACCAGGCGAGCTGCCGACTTCGTAAACGAATCGACTGGCAAGATAACTACCGAAGATGGCACGGAGGTAGTTGTCAGGAACCTATTGATATTAGCTAAGTGATTGTATTAATATTGTCAGATTAACTTACTCTCTCCATAATCGTCTCAAGGCCGATCTTGGACAATAGCAACTGTGGCAAAGCATCAAGCAATACCGATTTCCTCAATTTTGCATCTCTCCACAGATCAGATGTTTGAAGCTCCTCGTCAAGTTTAGTAATAGCAACACTAATAGTGTCACTCAAGGTGCTTCGAGGGATTCCGGTCTGTTCATGTTCTCGCCAGATGGCTTCGAATTCGAGCTCGGCATTCATCTTGATGGTCTCCTGAACTTCTTTAACATATTGTTTGTAGAATTCCGGAGCTTGACCGTTGCTTCCCACACACATGTTCTCTACAAAACTCTCGTCATCAAAACTCAAGGATGCAAGGACTTCTAGAGATGAAGATGTTACACCACCTTTGTTCGCAGATGCATCCTTGAATAGGATGCATCCTGCCTCTTCCAATCGTAGCTTTGCATCCTGGGTAATAAAAAGATTGGCACCTTCGACGATGTATGGGATGGTTGATTTTCCATCTTTGATGAGCTTATTGACACTGGAAAGGTCAACGGCCGCTGGACGACCACCGCAGGGAACGAAGGCATCGGTGATACCGGTATCACGGAGATGGAATGTGTTCCGGAAAGTTGTACCATTGCTGATGGTATCTCCGTTGGGTAAGGTGATGTTTGTTTCATCGACAAGAACACGATAGCCTTCGTTTGATAATTTTGAGAGATCGTACTCCGAGATCATAGCACGCTTCGTAGCCAAGCGCTTGAGCTCATCAATGTTGAGACCCTGTGGATCCACTAAAACCCCACTGCCATCGACAATCGATGTGTAAGTTTCGTTGCTCAACAAGATCTCATTGCTTCCCAAGTCACCATCTGGACCACCAGTCTGCATCTTTCGAACTTTGCTAGGGTCCAATTCCAGTTTTCGATAGATGCCTTTGACGTATTCTCTAACCGACAATGACGTCATGCCGTAACTATCATGAGGGATACCGCCTAACTTGGGGGACTTTCCAGTGAAAAAGGATTTCCACCACGGAGCATTTCGCTTGCGAGCGTGCTCAGTAGCCCAGTCAACAAGATCAGCAGTATTTTCATCAGGGCCCATGAAAAGAATCTCTTCCTTGCCATAAAGATCAACGATGGGATTCTTGATACCAGGGGACGAAGGCGGTAAGAGAAGATCCATGATACTATCAATATACTTCTCGAAAGCCACACTGGCTTTGTCTTGCTGATTGGAATCTAAAAGAATGACACCCTTGGAACCACCCTCCGGGATATCCTTGTTTTTGCGTTGTTGAGTATTAGCTAGTCCGTAGTTTTCGTCAAACATTGAACGGGCATTGATAGAGTATGCTTCACGATTTCGAGATTTAACAATTCGAATGCCACCTTTAGCAATGTCCCTGAATCTAAGGTGGAACCCACGTGATTCGGATGTAATAACCAAGAACATGCTGTATAATGGCTGAGGATACTCGATTTCGGGAAGGAATGAAGGATCGAGACGGAAGCTCAAAGCAACTTTTGTCGGGGTGTAGAAGTTAGTTTTCAAGAGGGAGTTGTTGAAGATACGGAAAGCAGTCATGACCATGTCTTCGTGTTCATTGTTAACAGTTCTCGAGATCAGCTCTTTGAGTTCCTTATCGCTGAGAACATCTCCAGATGGTGAAGGTGGAATGGAGTCCTCACTGTATCCAGGGCCGAGGGTAAGATGTGTGTTTGCGAATGAAGCGTATAGCGAACGGACAAGCTCTGGATGATTGCTGATGATCTCGAGAATATAATCTGCAGTGAAAGTCTCGGTGCGCAGTCTGCGCTTAATGGTAGATAGAATCTCGGCATGAGAGCTGTTGTTTGGATCCAATGCAGATACTAATGAGGAGTACTCAGAGCCCAAGCGGTTGAGAAAGTGCTGAACGAAAACCCAAACACAATGACCATAGATTGTCTCCTGAAGACTTAAGCGCCCGCTGGCAAACAATGCCTGAAATTTGTTCTGTGGTATGCAGTAAAGCAGGGAAATCTCCTTGGTGATTTGATGGATAGATTGTTCAAGGGTAGGGAATTTCGTTGTCAAGTCGCTTGCAGGCTTGAGATACAGACTCATCACAGTGATTCCGTTGCTGAACTGCTCAACATATTTTCTTGAGCTTGTTACCCCGTATGAGTGATACAGGTCACTCAGAGCACTGAACAATCCGAGGGCTGTTCTGCGTCTGAAAGCCACAACCAATCTCTTCTCCATTGAGTCTTCAATATCAAAGACCTCGATAACTGGCCCAGTACGAGAGACAGCAAGCTCAATGATCTCCTGATAAATCTGCTTTGTGTTGCTGGTAGATTTTGCCAGAAACATTCTGTCGCTGATGACTTCTAGGCGAGTTTCGCTGGGTGATGGGTTAGAGTCAACGAATTGGCACTGATAGACGAAGTAACAGCGTATCGAGGACTTTGTTGGGGTGGAACTACTATACAAGTTGCTAGTAGAACGGAAGCTCTCAACCCGGAAGAGTTGATTCGACGATGTATCCAAATATTTGGCCTCTAGTCTGTGCTCATATCGTGGACCACCAATTGCACTAACACCGGGCTCGCTAGTATCAATATATATGGCATGGTCTGAAGACTCCATGTCCAATCTGATCTCTTGACGTTTGTCTTCGCGAGCAAACGCAGCAACCTTTGCAGCATAAAGCGAAGTTATGTTGCTGACGACGGCTTCAACGCTCTCGGTCTGAAAGTAGACATCGTCGATCCCAAGCTCATTATAGAACCATTCCAATTGTGCGTCAATGAGTTCAGCTGGTATCCATTTCATTGCCTTGATCTGTTCTCTCACTTTGGGGAATTAGAGTTGTACAGTTATCATGGCTAGAGTTGACTTACCTTTGTCCATCTGGTCAGTCCTACCCGCAAATTCTGGAGCAACATATCCAACAGTGGCGGAACGCAAAACGCGGTGTCCATTTCCATTGCCATTTCTGTGGGGGATGTTGAAATGCGTTGGTTGTGGTGAAGGTTGTCGACCAGGAGTTCGGATGATCTGCTCCACCAACTTATGGGGAGAACGGGGTGTTGAACTACTGACAGTAGCCATGTTTTCTTCTGTAGAAAGAAGGTACTGTTCGTCGTATGCGGGAAACTGCTGAAGAGCACCCATTGAGTCAGTATTGATAGGGGAAAGAACCGTAGCCATTGTGACTAGTGGTTGTGATGTAGAGAATAACACCGTCCGCTAAATGACTTGCACAAGATATGTGGAAAAAAAGGTAAAAGTAAGTGATGATAAACACTAGAGTGAAGCAGGTAGTCAACGCCTATCTATATCGACAAGCCGGTAAGATAGGGTCGATTAATGGATGGAAAAGGAGTCAGGAATCATGTTGACAATGCAACTCCTTGATTCCTTGACCGCTTTATCTCTCAGCATTACTTGCATTGCCTGCATTGCTTGGGGAGGATGCTTATCAGCCGATTCCACTCCAAGAGCAACCTTGATCTCAGAAGAGTCCGAGGGCGGTTGCTTGAGATAGAAATTTGGACTTATTCGATCTTCTGGTAGAAAGGGAACCTGACCGCGCCAAGCCCGTGTTTCCTAGGGCAATGGAGGCGTTTATTTTGATAGGAAGCGATAAGGAAATTTATGTAGGTTTCAGAAAAAGGAATGGAAGATCTGCGCCACGGATTAAAAACGTACCTGAGAGATAATGCTGTATCACATACACCAGTACCAATTATATGTGAAAAAGGGGTGGTGGTGGGATTTTCTCCGCAAGATGTGTATCTTGCAAAAAAGACGCAAGTTGGTAAGTTGGTGTGGTGGTTGTATCCGATTTAAAAGTTACTGGAACCACGAAGTGTCGTCAAATGTATGGAAGGCTCCCGGCTAGGAACGGTTGGTTTCAAAAGATTTAGTGAATTGGACGGCGGCTCAAGAGGTGGGTACAAATTTAATGCGGTGATCTAGAAGCCGTATGGCGAATTGGGAGCTGCAAAGTATTGAGTGAATAAAGACTTTTTCTGTTGAAGCGTATCGTCACGTCGCCGTAAACCTATTTGATCGAATTAGAGGGGATGTTGAACGCCGTAGTGGGACTCACGATGCGTACTAAGCAGGGCTGACAATCAAAAAGATGAAGAATGAAGGGTGTCTTCCAGGGGGTAAATGTAGTCTTATCTTGTGCTCGACCACAGACAATACGACAGGTCGGCGGTTGGGGGAGGGGGAGGGGAGAGCGGTGACAGGCAGGACGTAAGAATAGGATATAGATTCCTCGTATCGATTGATGTATGCAGACACAATACGATTGTGGTTGCTTGTTTCAAAGATAAGAAGAGAAGGGCAGAGGGCAGAGGAAAAAGAAAGAGATAATCCGAGTCAGAGTGTGGGATAAGATGGAGACGGACTGGAATGCTCTTGTTGTTTATATCTTGACGGGGAGAGGAACAAAGTAAAGGATGATTGATGATGACGATGATGATGTTGAGATTGATACTGATACTGATGTGCTCGCCCTTTCAAGGTTCCAAACGACAAAGCAGCAGCAGCAAGTGAATCAATTTATAATAAATCATACTTCTCCTACGTTCCCTGCCTCAAACTCAAAAGCCTCAATTGAGTAATAAAAAGGTTTCAAGAATGAGGGCTTTAATTTTGGGTTGTTTTTGTTTTTTTCTCTCACTCGTTTTCCCCTCATAGCTCTCATGCCTCATGCCTCATGCCTCATGCGGTGGTTGACTGCTTTGATTTGGCCTATTCTGGCATCTTCTGGCATGGCTTGACATATGTTCAGGTCAGGTTCTAATGCAACGATTACCTTCCTGGTCGCTAGTCGCTCGTGTTGTTCGGACGGGAGTTTGTTGGTGGTACCTGACGATCTAGCAAGGTGTAAGGTACAGGAAGAAATCGATCAATTGATGTTTACCGCTCTTTAGCGTCTGGCCTCCCTATCTCCTCCCCAATTAATGGGTAAGTGGCACGAGTGGGTAAGCGGATGTCCATTTTGCAGGTCGTGCTTGATTTTGCTTGATTCTACTGGATTTTGCTGGCTTCTGGCTTCTGCTGGTCGGTAAGCGGTTATTCGAGGCACATCTTAGATATTGCAACCCTGTGGCCAACCCTGTGGCCCACCCTGTGAGCTGATAGACAGATAGCCAGATAGCCAGATAGCCAGATAGCCAGATAGCAACGTAGGATGATTTGTTAATTGTCTTAACTACATTGAGGTATATTGCACCCCTCCACTGCCTCCACTGCCTCTACTGCCTCCAATGCCTGCCTATCTCGTCGCTAGCTGCCCGTCTATGTTAAATCCATCGTCAATCCAGTGCGGTGGCAGCGTGGCCTGTGTCTGGTCCCTTGGGTACAAAGCAAAGTCCAAACGCAGAAAAGACTTTTAGCCAATGGTCCGAATTCTCCACTCCGAGCTACGAGGCACAAAGTATGTTTCCGTTGCGTATTCCAATGTTCCATGTTCCATGTTCCATATCTCTTCCAGAAGAATGTCTATTCCTGTCACTTGATCTTCCTAAAGGGGCTTAATTTTCTGTTTCGAAAGTAAGGAGTAAGGTTCAGCTTATCCGTTTTTCTCTGAAGATATTTCCCTAGGACCTGCTAGAAAGGGTTGAGGCCGCCGAGGATGCATAGTTCAGAGGATATTGGAAAACTACGTTGCTGCTTGGGCAACCTCGAGTTCAATGAATCATCGAAGCCTATCTCGTAAAAGTAACTGCACCCCGAGTAATCAAAAGGAAGATCGGAGGCAATTTTTCGAATCTATTTTTGGTCGAATGCTCAATACCGGTCCGTCCGTACAAGCCCCAGTTTGCCCAGCCACGAATGGTTTCTGGAAGATAGGTCATCACTCCGCCAAGGATATGCTGTGTCCTGATAACTTAGAGTATGGTATGGGCTGGTGCACGTCGTACAATCTCGTACAATCTCGAGATGCATTTGCAAAGGAAACCAAAAACACCAGGGTTAATGTTTCCAAATACTCCGTCCCCACGACAGCGACAGCTTCCTTCCAGAGGACCATGAGGAACAGCACTCAATATGCAGTAGATTAGTTGTATCGAAAGGTTGCCCAAGAGGTTACCTCGGTAGGTGGTTTATTCTCTCATTCTCTCACACGAGTCATCATTTACATCTAGTTGCATGAACCAAAATCTACTTTCAACACTCGGACGGACTCCCTAACTACATACTCCTCTACGTTGACCACAGCAAAAACAACAACAACAACAACAATAACAATAACAATAATAATAAGAATAAGAATAAGCCCTTGAAGGCCTGAACCCCAGAACCAAGGCCTCTCTATCCACCACAATCCACAAATTTGCTGTCTAGATTTTGTCACTTCCCCCGTCTCGCATCGCGGGTCCCCAAAACACGCAGCCGAAATGACTAATTCCCTCACGGATCCCGTGATATTCGTTCTCATGACCATCAGACCTCCCAGCGACAAGGATATTTCCCAAACAAGTTCGAGAGATATTCCATTAGAGCGAAGCGTATTAAAATAGTAACCGTAGCAGAATCGTATATCGACAACAATCACGAAAACGAGAAGCACAGCGAGAGCAGTGCAGATTCATGACCTCAGCGGATCCCAAAGTCTAGATCTAATTGGAGAGAACAGAGATTCGCCCGTCGATTTCTCCATGATTTGCCATTGTTCTCTTTCCCCATTCTTTTTGCTCAAGTCACGCTTTCCCTCTTTGAATTTAGCTTGGAAGTTTCTTCCCTCAACCCCGCCATTTACTATTCCCCAAATTGATTTCTCTTACCCCCAGGAAATCATACTCCAACGTCAACCTTCCTCAACCTCCCTCAACCTTACTCAACCTTACTCAACCGTACTCAAACTTCATCTCCCTCATCCAATAGAACCTCCTTCTTCACCCATCCGTCTCCTGACTTTGACAAACGCATTTCCTCATCCCTTATTACCTGTCGTCATTCGGAGTCTGGATTGTGTATTGAGAACTTAATGGAATCTCATGACTAAGAGTTTGCATTTTTCATTACACATCGGTCCATGCCATTACTTGGGTCCAAAGGTTCAAACAAGGTCAATAAGACAATAGTCCACCATAGAGTCTCATATTTTCCCAGCTTCCCAAGGGCCGTGTTGGTTTCTCTTACCCCAGATTGTGTCACCTGCCGCTAAAAAAGACTCTTGATTCAATAAGCGCCGATTCACCGTGTTTGATATTCACCCTAAGCTCTCCACACCACGCAATTTGACTCCCAAATTTCTTCATATACTACTCCACAGTGTTCTATGCTACACCGCTAGGTTCACGCAACCCTTCGATCGTTAAGTAATAGCGCATTTAACCCGCATATTCAAATTACATTACGTTTCTCTTTGTCTCATGGCTTCCCCAGAGATTCATATTGGTCATGAACAGCAGGATCGGCACGGACAACGAGATGAGCACATGAACAGCAGAGAATATGCTGTGTCCCAAGATGCTCAGGACCCTCTTCGTCATATCAGAAATGAATTCCTCATTCCTTCTACGGCTGATTTGCAAGCCAAAACTTTGTCAAGTTTAGGTACGAGATTCCACTCTAGGCAGTTGAATCTGTTAACTGAATGGCACCTTAGAGTCTCGAATCTCCTCTCCTGGCGATCCCTGTGTTTACCTTTGCGGAAACTCACTCGGCCTACAGCCGCGTACTACCTCTAATCGTATAGAACAATATTTCAAGACATGGGCAACTCAAGGTGTATTTGGTCATTTTAAACCCCTTTCTGATTCGCCTTTGCCAACATGGCTACATGTGGATTCAAGTGCTTCGGAGAACATTGCTCCTTTTGTTGGTGCGCAACCTTCGGAGGTCAATGTAATGCAGACTTTGACTGCCAACTTACACCTTCTCATGTCCGCATTCTACAACCCTGATATCAATGGCAGGCACAAAATTATATTGGAAAGCAAGGCATTTCCGTCAGATCACGTGGGCCCCCCCTTTTGCGCTCGTCACTAATCGTTTATGTCGGCTAAATATCGTACAGTACGCCGTAGAGTCGCAAATCCGGCATCATAACCTCTCACCTGCTACATCGATGATTACCCTGGAGTCGCGTTCAATTGCCGAACCCATACTCTCCACAGATTATATACTCAAAACCATTGAAACCCATGCTAAAGATACAGCAATTTTGCTACTCCCCGGTGTTCAGTTCTATACAGGCCAGCTATTTGACATACCCCTCATCACACGCAGGGCTCGAGATCTTGGCATATTTGTTATTTGGGATCTCGCTCATGCAGTTGGAAATGTTCCACTTTACCTCCACGATTGGGATGTCGATGCAGCTGCCTGGTGCACTTACAAATATTTAAACTCAGGGCCGGGTTGCATTGGCGGAATGTTCATTCATGAAAGAAACACGCAAGTGTCTGCTTCATCACAGAGCACAGATGCGGGGGCAGGATTTGTAAATAGATTAAGTGGCTGGTGGGGCAACGACAAGAATACGAGATTCGCTATGGAGAATCGCTTCGTGCCGACAGCGGGCGCTGCGGGGTTTCAATTGAGTAATCCAAGTGTGCTGGACATCACGAGTCTAAATGCATCTCTGGAGATATTCAAGCTTGCTGGTGGAATGGAAATGTTGAGGGCGAAATCCATGGAGTTGACAGCTTATCTGGAGGACTTGCTTCTAGACACAGCGATTTACGAAAAGAGCAGGTTCTCGATCATTACACCTCGGGATAGAGAGCAGAGGGGTGCTCAGCTGAGTCTCCAACTCGCTGATGGATTGTTGAATGTAGTCATGAAAGAGTTGGAGTTGAGGGGAGTGGTCGTAGATGAAAGACAACCGAATGTGATAAGGGTGGCGCCAGCCCCTTTGTACAACAGCTTTGAGGATGTATGGAAGTTTGTTGAGGCATTTAAAGAAGCAATGGACATAGCTTGGAAGGCAAAGCTTGGAGAAGTATCTGCTGAGGGCACACGGGAATTAGAATTGACCACCTGAAGAGATAAGATGACATCGCAATGGCAATCAAGTCGATCAAAATCTTTACCTTCATGTGTCAAGTGCACTTAGTATAAGCTTCAAGTTATCTAAAGGTTCTTGTCCTACATTATGCAGTAGTGTGCGGTCCCATTTTCGATTCCCATCCGGCTTGACGATCTAATCTCGACCATCTAAATGTTGCTAATAGTTCTGTCAAGTCTACTGACTTCGCAGCCACAGATTTGATGTTGTTCACTGGACCATTTCAATGTGCATCAAGTAGGGTGGACAGACTTTCAATTGGTCTTTAACCTTAAGTATGCAGCTTTGAATAAAGTTTAGCCAAATGAACCCTTGATCAGACCATTGCCTATTTTTTTACATCCGATTCATCATATACAAGATTTTATATCATCGAAGGCCGACCACTCGTTGTACAACATCTTCGCCAAGAGTTCTGGGCAATCTGTACTACAGAGATTGGCCACTGCCCTATGGGTAAAAGGAATATAGGAGAATATTGAATAGGACACATGCATAATCGCACCACTAAGCCAAGGAATAAATTATCTCGCAAGGCGAATATGCGCTGGTAAGGAGAGAATACCAGGCGGTTCTTGCACTAGAACCTGCATTTGTGTAGACTGTCTACGCTGCACAATGCGGAAAGCAGAAACTGTGCATGTGTTTTTCAATTCGTTTGAGTTTATTGTAGCTTTTGATCATCTAAGTCTTTACAACCCAGTAAAATGTTAGATTGATATACTATGGGCTGGGTATGTTTGAAGCACGTGAACATTAGCTTCCAGCACCATGCAGTCTTCATGACTCGGGCGTCTTGAATTCTCAGTCACGTTTTTTTTAAACATAGTTTTGTACCTGGAATCCTCAAATGATGATTTTGTCGTCAGATTTCGATTTAAATCGACAGTCTTCACGAGGAGAATGACTATCTAGTTCAATGCCAGCTTGGAATACAGTAACGGTCAAATCATATCAATATACTGATTAACAAACAGATCACTCATGAATATAAATGTGTGTTAATTGCCTCTCGATACTTCACATATATCGATCCTTCCCCATCTACTCAAGCCCCCAATCCTCAAGACACCCATTTATTTTGTATCCTTCTTCCATTGAACAAGTATAGAACTTGCTAGGTTTACATCGTAAGGACTACAGAGTAAGGTGAGCTTTTGATTTCGATATCCAGCTTATTGCACAGAGTATCCATTATTGCGAACTACATCATGATAGTCAATGGTCCTTTCCAGTAATCTACATATACAGTTCGAGTCGAATAAACACACGGAATCGCCGTCGATCAAGTAGTTTGGACTCGTGTGCATTTACCAGGACTTATTTCATCTCGGCGCGTCAGTCAAAAGAAATCGTACCCTGAAACATATCAGTCATTCATATGTGTTTTCATATGCTTTTTCTAATTGAGGATTGTATGTGAGTGTAAGAAACTATTTGATTGTTAGATTTGAGGTAGAAGGTCGAGAAGTATTAGTGTTGCTATCATGTAAAACTCATGTTATGTACTTCCTTGTATGAAAGGATTTCTCAAAACTCATTTGAGGTTGATTTTAAGAAATAAGGGAAAATTGTACACTAAGATTCATTGACATGCTAACAAAGTTCAATAAAAACAGATTTTTAATTATATCATAACGATGGATTGTCCATAGGCCAATGCGTGTGTCAGTCCAACCTTTCTCTGGAGTCATCATGCCTTCTCCAAAGCTCTCTCCCAGACACGCATTGTGCTTTCCCAGACAACTCTTCCTGCATTGTTCTTCCTGTAACCCGGCAAAACGTCACCATCAGGCGCACTCTCATCATCTGCCTTGAGTCTGTAAACTCCATTTGAACTTCCATTTCCATCAACCATCGAACTCCTTGCAATCTCTATACCCGCAGGTAGCTCTACGCCTGGATTAGCCCCCTCTCTTGTTTCGGTAGGTGGGTACCTCGCACTAGTGGCCAAAAACAATCCCCTTTCTCCAGCTTCCTCCACACTCGTTGCAAATAGGTTAAAGAAAGGCAACATTACCCATCTAAAGAAAGTTGCTGGAATGGAATAAACACCCGTGGTAGAAGACATTAATCTACCAACCGCTCCAGTATCTATAAATCCCGGATATTTGTGAATGAAAGTTATGCGAGAATTAGACCTCGCCAATTCTTCGAAAGCTAGAGTTGTTTGAGTTGTTCCGCTACCAGCAGCTTTAAGCATAGTGAAATCTTGCTTTACTTCGAGATCGTCAAGATCAATCGATTTCTCTTGACCCCCCGCTAAGATTGAAATGACACGGGGATTGGGAGCAGTTTTCAGAAGAGGAACCAAGTTGTAGGCGAAACGGAGACGAGAATAGTAA
Source organism: Botryotinia calthae (assembly GCA_004379285.1). Lineage (NCBI taxonomy): Eukaryota > Fungi > Ascomycota > Leotiomycetes > Helotiales > Sclerotiniaceae > Botryotinia > Botryotinia calthae. The sequence goes on along the minus strand of PHWZ01000336.1, from coordinate 29,492 downwards.
CGGAGGGATTGAGGGATGTCAATTCCTTCAGATGATTCTGGACAATATTAATACATGGTGGATAGAAAGGGGGCTTTGATCAAATATACCATTCCGACCATCAAAGGACAAATAGCCTGCGCTCAAGAATACGATATCGACCTTTTCTTCTTTCCTCTTAATTTCATCGCAAAGTCTATCCACTTCCTTGATTAGGGAAATCTCGCCTTCAAGGAAGTTTAGTGTTGCTGATGGATTTGAAAGTTTTAGATATTTGAGTAGACGCCCTGCAGCTGATTCGGATCTTCCAATGATATACGCCTTGGGAGCATTTGCGTACTTGATGAATGCTTTTAATGTACCCATACCAATACCTGACGTTGCACCCGCAAACACGGCAACCACACCAGGAGCACCTGTAGCTTTAAGTGCGGCATTCGAAGCCCGGACAGCATTAATGGCAACCATAATGCTATTAGTTTAGATGGGCCGGATAATGATATGTTGTATAAGATGTATGTTGTATGAGATGTAGTAAGGTGTAGCAGAGCTATCATGGAAACAAAGCAAGAGTAGAGGAAAGTGAGAGATGAATGATATGAACAAATAACTTACATTCCAGAGAAGAGTCTTACCTGATATATATAGCCGGAATTATCATACCATCATAGTCACACATTATAATGGTCGACTCGATGTCAAGTTGTATGCATCTCGGATTCATGAAAGTTGAAGGATGAATGCGAGTATGGACCGAGCTTTATCTCCTAGCTATTTATAGATGCCGCCGACAACAGCAAGGGAGAGAAGATATGGACACAATGTGAATGTGAATATGAATATATGTCTTGGAGATATCTCTGTAGAAGTACAAAATGAAGACATCCAAAGATTGAATACAATTCTGTTCATTGGATACCGAGGTTCTGTCGGAAGAACTACGGTCGAGTAAATATTGCCCACCTTGACCGCTATTGCTGAGCAATGTTTGTAACTTTTGATGATTACCCAATGCCTACGAGCTTTCGAACGTAACTTTTCCCATCTTCCACCTTCCACCTTTGATCCAATACTCCGATATTGGCTCCCATTAAACATGGCGACTCATTCTCTTACACGTAGATGTGCTGGACTCACCTCTACAACTCCCGCATCAGTAGTTCAAGGATTCATAAAGACCGCCACAACAACCCGGTCATTCCACCAAAACACCCCGCGTCCAGTCTTCGATTTTCTTGTTCCACGTTTGGGTACTCCCTTGCAGTCGACATATGCTCTCAAGCAGAATGGAATATTGAGGAATCCCATGAGATGTTTCTCGATCACTAGGACACGAAAAGCTACCGTCACAACATTCAATCCACAAAAGAATGATGATGGTACAGAACAGAAGATTGAAATCACATCGCGTGCTGCAGATGTATGTATCATTGCCTTCCTATTTCATGTGCCTTGTTCAAAACCGAACGATATACTAACAACTTGCTCACAGCGTTTGCAACAACTCCGCAAGAAAGAGAACAATCCCAATCTTGCTCTTCGAGTCGAAGTTCAATCAGGGGGTTGCCATGGGTTCCAATATGTGATGTCGCTGTGCGATCTCCCCGCCAACATATCCCGAGATCTCTTTTCGAAGAACACTGTCCAAGAAGAATCTTCGCCTGCTCTAAACACCTCATCCACCAATCCAAATGCTATGCCTACGTCAACTATTCCCTCGAAATCAAATAATCCAACCACGTTGGATCTTCGCGAAGATGATACAGTATTCAGCTATATCAGTGATCAATCCCACGCTAGTGTAGTTATGGACGTGTTCAGTCTCGATGCCTTGAAGGGTAGCAGAATAGATTACGAAGTCAAGTTGATCGGTTCCGAGTTCAAGATTGTTGATAACCCGGCCGCGACTAGCAGTTGTGGTTGCGGAACAAGCTTCGACATCAAGTTTTGAGTTTGAAGAGGATCAATGAGTGTAATGTAAGTTACTAGATACGATATACCATTTGGGGTTTGGGTTTGGCGTGAATGGCATGGTTTGAGGCCGCGCGGTGTTAAGCAACAGATTAGCGTCCACAAGGGCATTAATATCAGAAGAAGAATTCTTAAATTTATAAATGATGTTACCCAATGCTTTCGGCAGAGTCTTGTATGCGTTGTCATTACATACCATGTTTCTGAAATTTTACTATGAGCAAGGCAAGGGAAGCTTTGTTCTCTGCAAGAGCAAAAAGAACATGGGAGGATCTTACATAGTCAAATAATGCTAGAAGACATTTAGAGCAATCATTTCGAAAACAATGCTTTACAATTCATGGGGATTGGTCATGATGGTGACGAGGTACGCATGAAATACAACAGCACAGGCACAGTAAGAAGTATAAGTTATTTCGCAATAAAATCAAAATGGTATCAATTATTTCATAGAAGTGTATCATTCTTTTGGTTTCTTATACGCCATACATGCCAGTAAACGCTAAGCCAAAGAAAAATATCTCGTCCCATCACCAACTTTAGTTCATTTGTCTGACCAAAGCGTTGATCTTGTCCTCACGGTTACCGAGGTCACCACCAAGAACGTAGTGGTTGAACTTTCTTGGGCGGAAACCACCAGTTGGGTTGCTGAGCTTGAATGGCCAGAGGAAGTTGGCAGCTTGCTTGAAGTTGGGGCCGACGGTGAAGATCTCGTGGATCAAATCTTCAATACAGACGATACCGTACTTGCCGAGGTTGGTCTCGATGATGGAGTTGTCGGTAAGAGCGATACGTTGCTTGTCAACCTTTCCGTAACCACGCTTGTAGACGAGCTCACGGACGGTCTTGAGGTTGGGGTAACCATAGGCGATCCATGGCTCGACGACCTTAAGCATCTCGAGGGTAGCCTTGGTCATGCGAACGAAGACACCGTTGTTGATTTGAAGAAGACGGAGAAGCTGGAGGATCTTGCGGGGCTTTGGTGCGATCTTGTTGATACCCTTGATACGGATAACGAAGACCAACTTAGGCTCAGCTGGAATGTAGAAAGAACCAGATTGCTTGGCGACACGAGCAAGACGAATCTTCTCACGCTCCTCATCACGGTACTCCTTGACGTACTTCTCAGCACGCTTGAAGATGACACCACGCTTCTCCTTGTTGGCCTGTATGACGTGAAAGGTTAGTCTCAAGGTCATTTATAGTTGTAAATACCAATGGCATGTGTTAAACGTTTGTCAGACCCGAAAGATGGTTAATTTGGACAACATCGACGTAAAGTCTAGTCGCAAACATGGTTGTTTATGCATCATGTAGAGTAACACATGCCATGTAGTGTTGGGATTGGGTTGTCATGTACCTTCTTGACCTTCTCGGTCTCAGCGGCTCTTGCCTCTCTCTCCTTTGCTTGACTCTTGCGCTTCTTCAAGAGAGTCTCAGGGATGAGGACCTGCTGGGCAGTTGGGGTGGTTCTATATCAAATATTAGTCTTGTGTCCCGCATACATAAGTATGGAGAAGAGCGCCGAGAGGGAATTGCAGCTATAGCGCAGCATTCTTGCAAAAGGCAAACTCGACTGTAATGACTTTAATCGGTGAAAAATGAACCAGTCTTGACGACCCCTCTTCCCACGAAGGCAGAGTCGCAGAACTCAGTTGACAGATATTCTCTTCCAACAAAACCTTGGCAAATACCCAAGAAATATGCACAGAATAATTGAATGTTTTCATGGTCCTTGAAAGATACCATTGCATTTCCATCCTTGTGTGACAATTATTTTAAGGGAGAAAATTTTCATCTTCAGCCCCAAGACCCCATACTGCATCTCTCGAAGTGCAAGTCCAGGACCTGAATCAACGAGGGAGTAGCTTAGGACAGTTCGAGCTGGAAACCATTTTCAGGTTCCAGCTTTCGAGAGGAACGCGACCATATCTGAATCCACCACAATCGATTGACTCTTCTAAGGAGTTTTTGGGGAGATTCTTACGTGGCAGACATCGTGGCGGATTGTCGATTTTCGAGGTTGTCGTATCGAAAGGAAAAAAAAACAAGCTCTGAATGCGAAAACTTTATTGCAAAACTGGATGTGTGAAAGTTTTCTCGCTTAAAACGAAGCTAGCAGAACTAGCTCCGGATCCCAGGAACTGTGCTGACACCGATGTCACGTGGTATTCCTATCAGTGAGAGCGAGAGAACTTCAGATCGTGGTCAAATTAATCTCTCGACTTATTCTCCATGTTAACTTTAAAGTTCACAGAAGAAAATTTCAAGCCCTATTCAAGAGTACTCCAATCTTTGAAATTTAGTCTAATCTAGTCTCAGAAAGTTAAAATTACCTCCAGGTATTTTGCATCACCAGAAACTTGGTATTCAATAATGTCCATGGTATACGCCATCGGCTCAAATGGCTCAGGACAACTTGGAATAGGCCATAAAGAAGATGTGTCAGTTCCAAAGCCAGTTCTATTCGACGATGATGTACCTGGAGGAGTCCAGCAAATCAGAGCTGGAGGTAATCATACCCTCATGTTATCGACTTCAGGTAAATTATATTGCTCGGGCGATTCATCCAACGGAGCTTGTGGGCTCACTCCTGATTCGCACTCTTCCCATTCCAAATTTCGACGTGTGAAACTTTCGGATAATTCCACAATCAATGAAGCACCAGTAGTTTTGTGTGCAGCAACTTGGGAAGCGTCCATCATCGTTCAGCAAGATGAAGATGGTCATGCGACGAAGATGTATTCTTTTGGGACAGGAAATATAGGGGAACTAGGCCTTGGAGAATTTTTGTTTCGATCATCTAAACCTCAGCTGATTAAGGATTTTCCACCAACTGGTTTGCAAGTCGTCGACCTTGCCACTTCTGTCAGTCACGTGGTGGCTGTTTTAAGTAATGGGGACGTTTATGGTTGGGGAAGTGGCCGAAAAGGACAAATTGGTGAACCTGTCGGTATTGTGTATGCTCCTCGCAAGATTGAAGGTCTCAATTTCAATGTTGTTAGGGCTGTCTGCGGAAGGGAGTTCACATATCTTTTGGCGGAGTCCTCGAGTGGTCAACATAAAATTTTAGGATCTGATAAGTGGAACATTAGATCTTCAGCACCAGATAAAATAGTGGGTTGGACTGATGTTGGAAGTACATGGGGAAGTATTTCACTTCTACAAGCAAACAAAGCTCTTTTGTGTTGGGGAAAAAATGACCATGGGCAATTAGCCCCATCACAATTACCGCCCGTGCTTCTGTTTGCGATTGGCAGTGAGCATGGTCTGGCGCTCACAGCAGAAGGCGAAGTATGTGCATGGGGATGGGGTGAGCACGGGAACTGCGGACCAAAAACGAAAGATGGAGATGTGAAGGATACCTGGAATGTGGTGGCATCCTCTAGATATTTGCCACCGGGAGCAAGTATATCATACATTGGCACTGGCTGCGCTACCAGCTGGATCTGCCTAAATTCATGATAGCCGAAATAAGATGGGCAAATCATTATTTCAACAAGCTACCTGCTTGTTTTCCTTGGCCTGTTCATGTCGACGCCAAGTTTTAATGTACCCTGGTAACTCACATGTGGGCGTGGAAATGCACGCCATATATCTTGGAATTATGCCCGGGCTTGACTCCCATCCAGTCCAGACGATCTGTGCCCCATCTAAGCCTCTTTTTAAGAATTGATCCAAGAAATCACTCGTCAAATAAACCTCGAAGCTAATGCTATTAATAAACTACTTGGATGTAAGATTTGGCCACTTACTTGTGATAGTCGCTGAGTTGGGGCCACACGTTGTGTTGGCACAGTTATGTACTTTTCGTTGGGTGGAATAGAGTCTTCAGAATTACTCTTATTTTGAGTCTCTTGCAGTCTACGACTTGGGTCACCAGCTGACGATTTCTGTGAAGTGTTAGAGATAGTCTCGGCAAATCTCGTCCAAACTTACGTCCGCAGTTGCATCCCACAACAACATTTCATTGTCCTCGTCCTCATAATCAACAGGGTCCCATCTACGATCGTCATCGTTCGCCGGCATGAATAGCGCTTGTGATTGGATGCTAGGTTGTGGAGGGGGTGGTGAAGGTCTAGAAACCTTTCTCCTTGTGTTTTCCCGAACTAGACTTGGGTTTGGACCAGCCGGTGCAGCCATTTCGGAGCCTGATCTAGTTCTTTTTAGACTTGATGCGGCTTCTAGAGGCTGCCTTATAACCGGTTTCTTTGAAGCTGCTCGACTTCCGTTTGTGGCTGGCGTTGCCGACACCGCCCTCGCCTCACCAGTTGTCATAAGGATGAATTCACACTGCATTCCGCCCTCACTATAGGTAAGCTGCATTGGACTAGAAGGGTTGGAGTATAGATCTCTGATATTCGTGTTGCTTATCCCGGCATGCGCGATGATTGATTTAAAGTCTTTGACGCTGATAACAATATGCAGTTGCTCTTCGACAGTGAACTCGACGAACTCCAAAGTTTCCACGGCTATTGTGGTGCGCAAAGGCTGCTTCAGAACTTCTACAGAAAAGTCAGTGATCTAATCGATTTTTCGGATCGAGGTGAAACTTGCCAGTCCCGGACATGATCTTTTCCGTGAAACTAGTGAGACTCACGCGGCCATCAAGCGAGAAAATATCGAGTTGTTCAGTGCCTGGTCCGAAGTGCTCTGCAAACTCGCGCAGTGTTTTGGAAGAGATCGACCAGCTATTGTTAGCTGCTTCGCTTGAAAACAAAGCATGCAGGGGGGGAACAGCTTCAAAGTTTAGTCGGTAAATTTTCAAGACACCTAATTGTGGTGCGTTGGTTAGTAAAAGAAGGTGTTATCATTATAATTCTTGATTTACCGTGTCTACATGAAATCTTTACGATAAAACGACTTTTTGTTGCCCCGTCTCCATCCTCAATCGAAACATCACACTTTTCTATGGCGGTATCTTTTTCCTTGAAAGCATCACCTCCGATGCGACCCTTAAAAACCGCGAGTAGAGCCTATCGAACAATTAACTAAAATCTTGATATTGTACGAAACGAAGACATACTTTGTTGTAAATCTTGCAGCTAAACTTTTCCGGCGTTTGGCGACCATTGCGCAGTGGCGTATATTGATACTTAGAGAAGAACTTATTTCCCACCAATGTAAAGGAAGCATAAGCGGACTTTGTTGAATTGAGCGTTGTCAAGATAAGCTATAGACAGTATTAGCAACTATATACAATAATCAAATATCTAAACCTACCCTACTATGAGTAGCTTCGATAGATACTGTTTCACTGAATTTCCCAAGACACACGAGCGCGTCATGAAATTTCCTCAGAGCATCTGGATTGAGTGTGAAAGTCAGGATCGCCATGATGAATATCACTTAAACACAAGCTTTTAAGGATGTGGTGGATGTAAATTGCCTCCCAGAAACCCAAGAAGATCTGAACAACAGGATTGATTTATATTGTGATAAGTACGAGCTGGTGTATCTATCCACTTCAAAAGCTCAAGATGAATCTAAACAATGGTAACTAGTGTTTATGCCGACAACTCTTAAAGACTATGACATTGCAAAGAAATCCAAAGAAGTGGTTTTATTGTGATATGCATGGGATGTATCTAGTATGTACAAGTAGTGAAGTGAAATGTGAACTGAATTGAACTGGATATTCCCAGGAAGTCGGAATCACGTGTTATCCATCGCGTCCTGCCTGATTACGCGATTTGCCCCGCGTCTCCATCTATGACAATCACAGATGCTTAAGGATGAATATCTGCAATTGAAATTCACATTACATGCATTCAACTTTTACTTATCATTTTCCAGGTCAATATATTTCAACTTACTGACAACAATTAAAATATTAACCATTATCTGTTTACCAGGAGAAATTGGCCACCGATCAGTGCTGCGATACAATGTCTGTGAAGCTCGAAATCGAGGCAAATCCCAAAGATACTATCTCTAGTCCAGCACGCCAGATTACACCTCACGAGCAGAGAAGCATGAATTTACCAGGAGACATACTTCTTCAGATATGCGAAGAGTTAGCCACTCAACTTGAATTTGGAGTTCTTTTTAATTGTGCTATCTCTGGAAAACAATTGATTGGCTCGGCATTGCAATGGCTATATAGGTAGGTATCTTGCCCAGAAGTCCATTTCCAACACTGAGCTCTTAGCTGACCTCCGAAGATCACACAATGAATACCTGAGAATAATTAGCAGTGAAGGAGAGGCTCCTGAGTGGTCAAAAATTCAAAAGCACAATTCTAAACATAGCGCGGCTTCGAAGTGGGCAAAATCATGGCAATCTATTGTACGCTCTAGTTTAGGGACGACCGCCTATCCGTACTGTTTATATATACGATCGCTCGATCTGACCAATCTTTCGAATCTTCTTGAGGATAGCACCTTCCGAATGGCTGCGATGGATAACTTCTTTGCTGATGAGATGGCAGAGTTTCTAAGTGTAGATGGGACACCCAGAAGGCGATCCAAGAGAGGTCCACAAGTGCGACTCAACACTACAAATATTCTCAACCTGATAGGAGAATCTATCACAAGATATGTTAGCGAACGCGCAGATGAGAACCACACAACAGTTGCTTTGGAGAATCTTTCTGGGGACATTACATCAGTCGCATTGCCAATATGGGCAGGACGCTTATCAAGACTGAAATCGATGACTATTTGGGACGGGAAATCATTGAATGAGAACGTAGCGACAGTAATCTCCAAAAACTGTCCCAACTTTGATGAGATCCGTATATTCGTGTGTTCAGATGATACCGATCACAATCCTGCATCATTTATAAAAGGCCTGAGACAGAACAGTCTTCTTTCACTCGAGGTTTTGTCTAACTGTAGGATTGGTCCTTTTTTTCTGACCGCTTTAAACCATCATTCTGAATCTCTGAAAAGCTTGAGGCTACAGAGCCTCAACTCGGAAGCCATCAAGAATCTCAATATTCTTCAAAGATGCACTGCGCTCGAGGCGCTTGATCTAGAGGATAGTTAACATACGGTGGACTTGGAAGCTACAGAGAACGACGTATTTCTCGAAGTCATCGAATGGCTGGGGCACTGCGAGAAGCTCCGAGAGTTGGTTCTAAACAGAATTATTTGTGCCCCGGCCATTTTAAAGCAGGTTTGTCTACGAAACGATATCCGACTGCAACGGTTGGTAGTCACTGGTCCTTCTCTTGTCAATGATACAGAGTTTCATAGAGCGATCTCACACCAGACTGAACTCGAGATCCTTGAACTCCGAGGTGGTTCGGACGAGGTATTTAGAATCAGAGATGATATTGATAACCTTCTCACATCCATTTGTCAACTCACTAAGCTCAAGGAACTCACCATCATGGAATCGTTTGAATATTTTAGCAGTAACGAAATCAAACGTCTCGCAACAAGCCTACCTCTTCTCGAAAAGTTTCACTTCTCTGGTTATGGTATTGGAGATGAGATCTTGCCTTATTTGTCAAAATTGCATAACTTGCGAGATGTATCTATCGCTGCAATCTCTAGTTTCACTCTCGATGGCTTACTGGCCTATGTTTCGACTTTACGGGATACAAACCAAGGTCTTGTACTTTCAGTCATGAGTCAGAATTCCGACCAAGATCTTGCACCTTTAGAGTTACAACTTATCCGAGAAGGAATGATCGCGAAAGTAGATGGCAAGTTTGACTTCGCACTGCTGAGAGAGGTGGCGGAATCGGAGTTTGATTCTGCATCTGATTAGAATTTATGTAATATCACCAGATACGAAGACTAGTGCATGGAGACAAGTGGGTTGCGTAGGATGTCACCAAGGCGCGAATGGGGAATTTTGCCTTTACTGCAACAGGGAACTAAGCAAACATGCTGCTAGGACGGAAGTTTCATGTGGGAATGGCGCAAAGGTTATATAGATAATTGCTGGCTAGCGCATAATCTTTCTTAAGTAGTCTACATAGATAGCAGAAACATTTGAAAAACATTTACAATAACTGCTGCCTCTTCAGTAATGTTTCTAATGAAGAGATACTAGATGTTTGTCGTCTTGTTGTATCCCATTCAATAGCAATCATTATGTGATATTCGATCTCCATTCATTGCACCCCCTGACAATTACAGTATAGCACTATGTTGAATAGCAAATCTGTCTCTAGTCCTTAATTTGACTAACCACATGCATAACACCATCGACAAATCTTTGAATCTCACGATTCAGCTTGTCCGGAGCCTCCAACATCATCAGATGTCCAATTCCATCCAAGACCATTAATGAATTTCTTTCCTCTGCCACCCTACTTAGGTTACTGAATGTTTCCATAAGTCTTTCTACCGTTTCAACCTTATCATACCCATCAGCAAACACCAAGGTCGGCAAAATGATGTTCCTCGCTTCCTCCAATGTATTCTCTTGCATCCCATATTTTGGCCATGCTGCTATCGCATACTGGTTTACAGCTAGCGCATTCGTAGCTAAACTACTGACCACATTTTCAGGAAGAGGTGAAGAAGAGAGAACATGAGCAATGACGAAAGTAGCAGCTTCAATGCCATCATAGGCTGTCAACTGCTGTTTTGCCATTTCCTCCGGAAGAATCAGAGGCGTAGGAGGAGCAGGCGCAAGAAGTATGAGGACTTGGAGTCTTGGGAAAGATTTGGTTGGAGAAAGTGATTCAATGGTAGAAGAGAGATGCACAGCAACTTTTCCACCCATTGAGTGGCCGATCAGAATGAATGGGCGATTTAGTGGGGGAGTCTCGGGAATGAGAGTGAAGATATCGTTGGAGAGATCCGTGATATGATACGCATCTGGATCTTGTGGGCCGGCAGAGGAACCCCAGCCTCGGAAATCAAGAGCTAGGCAATAGTAGTCGGGGGAGAGTAGAGTAATGAGAGGAGCATAGATGCTAGAGGAACCGCCTCAAAAATGCAGAAATACTAAGGCTGGCGAGGAGTTGAGTGTGTCTGAAGGGAAGACATCGAGTTGAGTGGAGGAATTAATCTCGTAAAGCCTTGAGCTTGTCATCATGGTTATTGTCTCTTGTAAAGACTAAAGCTGCATTGAAGTATTATACAGAATTATATGGATGGCTAACCCAAGGCGAGCAGAATGCCTGTATTGAGCTGAAGGTTTGAACCAAATCGAGTTGAGTGTTAGACCTGTAGTCAATGTAGATAAATATGCTACCTCCAATGCATACAGAGGGGCGGGAAGCGGAAATAGCAATAATACGTGCGGATATACATGTCCACCATCGATAGTAAGACGGTTTTACACGAAAATCCGATAAAAATTCTCCGATATTGATGGAGGCAACAGGTCTAGATGTATTTTTCAGCATCAAGGACCACTCCCTCTGCTCGGCGACTCTTGCATTGGCATTTCCATGTTTTCTAGGACTCTTTCGCTATCCTCAACCCCCCCTCCTCCTCCTCCTCCTCCTCGACCTCGACCTTGTCCTCACCTGTCTTCATAGCTTTCTCTTCTGCCAGAAGTCGATATTTTCTTTTACTTTTCTTTACGGCACTGCTTTTCCTCTTCTTCTTGGTCTCCCCTACAATCGCAACCCGGCTCTCCTTCCCCTTCTCCAACAACTCAAGCCTTTCTGCTAGCATTTGCCGTGCTATTTTACGATTCTGTGTACGAGAACGGGTGGCTTGAACTTTGAGGACCATACCTGTTGGGATATGTTTCAACTGAACTGCGGAAGAGGTTTTATTCTACGAATTGGTGAGTTATAGCTCCCGACTTCAGAATCAATGACAGGCAGGCTTTCGATTTTCTGACCTCCCGGCCCACTACCATGCAAAAACACTTCAGTAAAATCTGCTTCATCAATGGGTGCTGGCCGATCGGGCATCTTTTTCTTCCATAATGGCGTTGTGTTGCAAATGTTGCGTTTAATGATTGAGTTTGAATTCACAGCAGTAACATTTTCAAGGACGGTGCCTCTGGAAACCACTGAAAGTAATCCTCGTAGCATTGTACATGTTGACAACCTACTGATTGCCATGAAATAAATTGTCGTAGTTGTAAATTACTGTTTGTATCGTAATCCCATCGCATTGATTAGCATAGTGATTTGGTGAGCTTATCGTCCACCCCGGAAATTTGATATTCAGGTACTTACTCCGTACGGGTACTCTAAACAAAAAGTCCCGCTTCCATTGGTGCATCGTTCCACTTCTTCCCTTCCATTAACCTCAATTTCTCTCATATTCATCTTCACATCGTAATTTTCGTTGTGTATAGTTGACTTCCCCTTCTTTGAACCATCAATTAAACAAGATCTGAAAATCGCAGCTCTTCTCACTGTTAAACGGACTCGAAGGAGTACACGGCCAAACGGCGAGAAACAGAGTCAATCGCGCAACTCTCACAACGATAAGGGGTAACAATGTCTATGTTCGCATCTACATTTCGATGGCTGCAGAGGAAGAGATATCAATATGAGGTACTTGTCCTCGTCAAAATCCAAGCAGAATTGATTCTGACACATTCGAGCAGGTCACATTCTCGTTGTACATGTTGACACCCACAGAGAAATTTATATTCAGTATGTCTTTTAACCTCTAGGCCTGCAGCCTCTTGTTTCTTCTCCATTGATTGCATTTGTCCACTTCCTCCTCGAGGTTTCCAATTAAAATGCACGTGTGGCTAACATCTTACTCTGCAGATTCGTTCCTCTTCCTCTTCTTTAGCATGGTCATTATTGCCATGACACTTTACCTCCCACAACACATTACATTTCTCACCAACCGCGCCTGGTTTTACTACAACGGAGACGAGTCCGCCAAGTCTGTCCTTACATCTGTGAGTCCGGTGATAGAAGCAGTGGCCAAGGAAACCATTGCAAAAGCTGCCGTGGTTGGGGTTGGGAAGGAATTATGATTCTGGACTTTCACGCAAGAACTTATATACTGGGGGTCGTGTACAAAATATCAACGATGGGATGTGAGAAATGAGGAAACGCGGCAGTGACAACTGGATTTATTTTGTTTTCATACGGGAGTTAATGATTGCGATGGGATAGAGCAGATGAACATACACCTAGCATTGTTGTAATACTTAATCATGAGACGGGCATGGAATTTGAATAGATATTTTGTGTGGAAGTTGCTATGTATGTCATGACGCTGGTACTCTATGAGGTCGTTGTAGAACGTGCATTGCATTCTTCTTGGTGGGTCCTATGCGGAATTTTGTCTAGCAGCTATGAGATGCTTCATAGTGTTGTACATCAATTCTCCAGCACCAGGGAAACCTTTGCGCTCCAAATAGCTCAAGGCGCCCAATCTATAGTCTTGCCACGATACAGACAACCCACCGTCATCTTTAAGCTTCTTCAAAGAAATTTGTGTTACTGGTCCAGCGTGTCTTATGTCAATTTTATCTTCGGCTTGGTCCTCTAATTCCCTCACATATATAATGGCAAGATGGCATGTTGCTGGCGAGTACGAGATACTGAATAGGGAGTTGAGCGAAAGGGTTTTTTCTAGCTTGCCAACGTAACCAGCCAAAACCCCCATCATCTGCTCTGGGAGTAAACAGCCCAGTGCATTCACATCTTCTGTGAGGAAAGCCCGTGATCTCCACAAACAATTGCAGATATCCATCAGAAAACCATTGAAGCGATTGACATATTCCTTGGGATATGACTGATTGCCAAGTACAGTCGATCCTGTGCGTGAGGCCGTGGCCATCTCGAGAGATTTCTTGTAGAGGGCAAGGATGTTGCATATGCGGGAGATGATCGATAAATTGGAGCTGAAGAAGAGTGTGTAAACAAGTTGAGGCGGGGGGATAGCTATCCGGACTTTAGACGTTATAGCTGGGTGAGATATTAGGAATGCATTCGCTTCGTAAAAATCAAGAATATTTGAGTGAGTGGAAACACTCGAAGACTGCTGCAGTATTGCAACAGCCAGCTGATTGGCGTGATTTACCAGCGCGGCTAGGTCTATACCATAGTTTGTTGAGGGTGAAATCTCCGAGAGTAATTTGAGGTTCCACTTGCTAAGCAAAGCTGTGTAGAATCTGAGGAGAGCAAGCTGCGACTCGTGAGTGCCATCTATAACTGCATCTTCAACTAGAGAGAATATGTTTTGGTAGAGGTCTACTGCTCGATTAGTCTTGAACATATTGTGCGATTTGTGGCATACCGTCAAAGGAACCGATGGGAGTATAGCTTAACAACTCTAAAATTATATCACGGTTTGTGATACCGTTCCAACAAGGCAGCAAAGATTCCAAATACGAAAAGCATGCCGAGGGCAGTTTCTAACATGTGTTAGTAGAGCGAAGCAATATCTTGTAATCCGACCGACCTTCGTGAATCTAGTATATTGTAATATAAGCTCGAGCATATCTGCTATTTGCGTTTCGGAGGACCGGCCATTCTCTAACTGATCTTCGAAAAAAGCCAGAAGCCAATAATCTATGCGTTGCAGCGTAGTCTCCGAAGACCTGAGATGCAGCAACTTCTGAAGCAGAGGGTCATGAATACTAGCCACTAATTGGTTTGGGAGCTCGATCTTCTCAAGCTTTTGAATAAATTCATCCACATCTCCGACTTCCTCTAGTGTGATTGAAGTCTTGTAGCTGGTTAGGACTCACCGCGAGCTTTGGAACGAGAACTTACATCTTGGGCATACGATGTATGTACTTCGGGTAAGAGCCCGTGCTTTCTCTCTTTGGCAGTCTTTCGGGATATGCGGAAATTCTGATGAGTAGAGACAAGCGTGTCCTCCATCCTCTGAAGATGATCTTCTTGGATCCTGCCAAGCCTTTCCCGCCACTCACGGTTTGGATGCTAATAACATTAAAACATGGGTTATAAATAAAAATTTGTGAGAACTTACCGTGAATACTGAAGCCCTCCCGGAAGTCACATCACCTACGATGACCTCGGGATAGTAATCTTTATATACCCTCATAAGTCCTACCAGAGCTGGATCATGACCCGCTTTTCTTGTCCATTGCATTCTGTAGGAAAATTAGCAGAGTTTTGTACAGTGTCTCGCTCTAACATACAATGCTTGTATCCTAAATGGTCGAACGTGTTTTCGGCGAGTGATGAGGGATAACACGTGACATAGATTTGATCTTGCGAACGTTAGCTGCGATGCCATAACCTAGAAATCTAGAAATGGGTGGACAGTACCTGAGGGCAATAGTATCAAGTAAATTGAACAGTACAGCATAAAGTTGCGACAAAATCTTCCGATTCTCCAAAACATCATAGACCAGGACTATCCATTTCAACAATGCGGCCTGAGCTGCATAAGAGGGTTTGGCTTTTCCATGACCCAGGCCTCCCACTACTTTGATGACTACTGCGTCTGGAACTTTGCTCGCTGGGTAGAGATGTTTAATCAAGTTCCCAATACTACCTTGATCGAGCTCGTTAGGCAGAGTAAGGATGTCAATAAGCTTTTCCAGCGACGCATTAGATAACCCTTCTTCATACGCCCTCGAGCATAACCTATCCACGTGGCTTGAAACCTTTACCGACCGTTGCTTGGCAGGAATACGTGATGCTATACTGGTTGTCAGTATCTTTCTTCGTTATCATAAATCTGTGGTAGGTAATGGCTGTGGCCGCGTAAGACGCGTTTGGATCCTACCGTTCTCCAAATCATCAAGAATATCATCAACGTCAATATTGTATTCAATCCCAGAAGGACTCTCCATAGCTTGTCAATATCTGAATTGACAAGTTGTAGCTGTAGTATTATGACTGTTCGTAGAGTTTTAATGCCGGACTTTAGAAGTCTAGATATGGTGTGTATATTTTTGATGTTCTTGCTTCTTAATTAACTTGGAAGTGCATCAAAGGGATGAATATTACCCGACTTACCTACATAGCTTCTCAAATAATAACAATCTATTATCGTTTCCAAAAAAAAAGAAAAATAAATAAATAAAGGAGTATACACATATATGCACTGTACATTGACTTCATTGTTCTACGTATTCACTGGCATTCTTTTTATCATCTTTAGCCAATCAAGAAACTTACGGATAGAACTGGGTACATATAGAACAGCATTGATTGGTAGCTTGTTACATGTGTAAATATTCGGTATTTCTCCTCATGTGTTGGTTATATACAAAGTGTTCCTCTATTAACAGCATGCAGATTACTATTCTACATCGTCATCATTTTCAGCGATTATGTTTATGCAATTGATAAAGCTGGGAAAGGAAGTAGTACGTAAAGGCAGTGTTAGCATTGCTCGATCTATATGTATGCAGACGGATACTTGGTACTTCCCCTTTGGTATCTACTATACAAACATTCCAAAATATTTCTACATATACATATACATAACTAAATCATCCGGAGCAATAGAAAGAATCCAAATGCACAAACCCAACCATCGACAGTCTCTATGTATACTCAAGATCGCCCTCATCGCTTCGTCTTGGTTATTGTGTAACCACAAAATATGCGCGAAACCCAATAGATGTCATATCCCTGACGACTCCTTTCGCGTTTCTCAGTGACCGCCACAACCTCGAAATTATCACCCATTCGCAATCTACGCTTCTTCTACCCAAATCTATGGATATCAACAATCCAAAAGATCTTTCACATTGGATGATTTGAAATGTCTCCTGTCCTGCCACAAAGACACCGATGTCATTGGTAACTGGACCATTGAGTCTGCATATCTAGGCAAATCTTATCCCAATCTAGCTATGATTACAATTCATACGACGTCCTTTGGTACTGGGCTAGACTTCTCTGCCATATCCACACAGTCTTTGGGCTTCAAGCCCTCAATGTATACTGTTGTTGTTGCATTGCATCAATTGTGAAGTCACCTCCCTTTGCTGGGAAAATTGCACCACATACTCAAGAAGGCTTTATATGGGTATAGTCAAAAAGAAACACCTCTGCTGTCATCAGAGAGAACAGAATTGACGGAGCCACGCATGAAACGCGTGCCAGCAGATGAAAGTACTCTTTGGCAGTCGATCGTTTGAAATCTGCAACCTCGTTTTGGTCCAAGGGGGGAGGCGGGGTGAATGACAAGCATGTGTTGGTGTTGTACAGGTTTGCTCCTTCGGAATGCCCGCGAGAAGCAGGTAGAAGCAACTCAATCCCCAAGCAACTCCTTTTTAGTGCAAATGCATTACGAGTTTCTACCTATGAGTAGAAGGGCTCCTAAGTGTCGACTTGCTGCGCTGGTGGTATGGCCCCAGACCTCCTTTGTTATTCTTGAATTTCTGCATTGTATAGCATCACGCTGTAACATGTGATGTACAGACGCCAGATCTATACATAGCCCATGAAGAACTCTTTGCCTGGTTGGGCTTGGCTATGTCTCTGCTTTGGGTAATCGAACAATTCCATAAAATTCAGTCAATTGTCTATTTGGGCAAGAACATGGCGTTGAACTAAGCATCCGATTATTGTCTTAGCATTCATCTTCATGTTCCAGCTGGAAGCCAGGATGGAAAGATTGAATGCATGTATAAAATTGGCTGACCCCCTTGGCCGGCCTTAGTTTACCCTATTTGACATGCAATGCAGGCACACGCCCTGGTCACACACTAAGCATGCCCTTAGTTCAAGTTGCCGAAATTTTCATACCTACGAAATACAAGACGAAGAACAACTCAAATGTTCTTCGGCAGTTCAGCAGCCGGGAGAAATATGGCCATAATTACAGGAGAAGAATTCTGAAATCTTTCAATATATTCTGGTTACTGAAGCATTTACAATCTCTTCAGATTGTTGTTAAATACTTGCTCTGCATTGGTAGTTTTGGTGCATCACATTAATTCTTGTGGTTGCGGCTACTATTCTCTCTGCCAAACAAATTGTCAACTGTTGTTAGTTGTTCCAAAGCTTCTATAGTATTAACAGATGCACCGCGTAATGCCTCATTGGTAACAAAAGATCTCGTTTTGGACCTGCTAATGAATCAACCTTTCATTTCTAGTGTGGTTTTGCTCTTCAGCCCAGTACGCGGATGACCCGGTTCGTGCGCCGCCTGCAAGGTTTATGGAGGGGAGGGGGGTCACACGAATTCGCCTTCATCCTATGATATTTCATTTCTACGCTCGATTGACTAGTGTATCCCCTTCTTAACAGGCGGCAGGGTATGGAACCCATACCATTTTCGCATTGGCGGCAATCTAATTCGGTCAGAGTCAAAGGGAACAGTGTATTTGTGTACTTGTGTAAAAGTGGACTCTCGACTATTACTTGATCTTTGAACAATTTTAATACTATGTTATCACCTTACAGGGAAATAACCGAATATTAGGGATGTCATCAAGCAAGCCATAGAAACGCTGAGCAACCATGCTGTCGGTACACGCCCTCCTATATCTTCTTCTCTAGCCTTCAGCCGTTACAATCTTGGAAACTTGAGGTAGTTGCGAAACGCTAATGAAAGGTCAAAATGTTGATTTCAAAACAGTTCTCAGCTACGCTATGTCGTCCTCCCATGTGGCATCAGGAAATATTACAGAATCGATGTATACACCTTCACTTTTGGCTACAATATAGTTGCAGTGGACGATCTAACTGTATATAGCGATACTGACGAAGATTTTATCTCTACCTCATCGGGCATATCAGAAATTCAATCAAATGAAGGAAATAGCTCAGCTACTATATTGAGAGATTCGGCGGATTTCTTGTCGAAAATACGGTCACTTCGCGAATCAGACGTCCTTGTACTTCTAACTCCAATTGTAGTGCCGATCAGTCAAGACATTACAGACACCAGTGATCCCTTTGAGTGCTTGGGACGGGCTCTGGCCAAGAGACACGCCAAAGTCCGGCACATCCCCTACACACGAAGGTGATTGGAATATTCGCTTTGGCAAGGTCAAGACTAACCAATATAGAAACGGCATTACTTCAACTCATTTGGGTTTCATTAAAAGAAGCCATGTCATCATACTTTGTTTCGTGGATCATCCGGAACATCAACATCAGTTCGAAATCGCAGAAGTCCTCTTTGCAGTCAGCGATCACAAGCCTTGGTACGCCTATTCTAGTATTTCATGTCAAATCTCTTGAAGTTATACTTTGATTGAATGCTTTCTTTATATTTCCTATGTATTCTCGCATACTGTCATTCCTTAATTCCCGTGGAAGTCTTCCTTATGAATAACTACTAACTTTTGGGCCTATTTTAGCCTCATTATGGTATGCAGTGATCAAGTAAATAAGCAAGATTCGATTCCGTTCCCTACAGTCATCTTAACGTCCGGATACACGCCAGAAGATATGGAAGCCGCAGCTGCAATGGTTTTTGGAGAGCGGGAACCCAGTCCTAACATAGGGATAACTAGTTCTACGTCCGGTATGATGGAGGCAGCTCGACCCAAGCTTTGGGCCGTTGACCAATGGAATGAATCCAGAGATGTACCAAGTGTTCTCAAGCTCTGGAGTGACAATTTCGATGTCCGGTTCTCCATCGACGTTGAGGCTTTCGTGTCCCTACTTCGTCGCCCAGGTTATGCAAAACATTATGTAGTGCGGGACCCAAGAACCAGCGAAGTTTTAGGGTTTTGCGCTACGTATCTTTCATACGTCGATCAAGAAGGCGAAAGACTTATCGCATCACTAGCGATCATTGTGGTAGAAAAGACCTATCGACAACAGGGCATTGGTCTCAGTCTTCATAATCATGCTATTGGACAGTTCAGAGGCACACGAGGCGTTATTCGTCTTCACCTGGGGAGCATCTTTCCAAGGCTGTTGTACGGGCCACCCCTTTCTTCATCCCCAGAATTGACTGCGAATGACGAGTGGTTCCGCCGAAGAGGTTGGACACTCAACAAGGAGTTAAGAGGTCAGGGACAACGTGTGTATGATCTGATTTTAGACTTTACCAAATGGAAATATCAGCAAAATCAACAGCAAGAGAGATTTCGGTATCGGCAGAGTGTACAAGATGATATGGTTGAGGTACTTCATTTGGTTGAGGAAGCATCTATAAAACAAGGTAATATGGGATGGTTTGATCAATACTTTGCTCTAATGAACGGACCCAACGTAAAGGACATTATCATATGTCTGGAGGGAGATCAGATCATTGCAACAGCGCTCACATACACTCCATTTTGCGGCAGCTCCATATCTTCTAATTTACCATGGGCAGGGCGGATTGGCCATGATGTTGGTGGAGTAACATGCATATGTGTTTCTCGTAAGTGATCTAAGCTGCTTCACTGTAATAAGTCTTTTGGTACTAATTGGTCCGAAGCACAGAGAAAAGAGCCAATAGGCCCAGAATTGATTGATGCTTGTATCAAGAAACTATACCGGCAAGGTATGAGGAGAATGTTTTATGACGGCGTAGCAAATGATGTGGACGAACTAAAACGATTAGGTGAGTGTCACTTTTGTTCACACACCTGAAAAGCGACTGACTTTTCAGGTTTTGAGGAGTGGGCAAAGTACCGCGACGTTTGGAAGGACACTTAGGTAAACGGACTGGTCTACAAGGCAAGGGTATTTAAACATTGACTTCATTCGTTCCTACTGAAAGTCCACTGAGGGTGCCATAGAGACTCTCCTTCCGTAGCGACGAGGGTTTAACTTCTTTTACTTTCCCACCAAGCTAAAGATAACAAGAATAACAAACATAGCTCCGTGTTTGTATTACGCATGTTCCTCAAAAATTCATATCCGACATATTGGGCATGAAAAGGATGACACTAGCATGGACCTGCTGCAGATTTTGAGCGTGTCATACACATGGATGATAGGAGAGAGCTTGCATAAGCCATGGAACTATTTACTTAAGCGATCAAACCAAAATTGTTACTTCGACTGGGTTCATACTACAGTGAGGATGGGGATAACATAATGGTAAGCACAATAATGCTCGATCTTAAAATTCAAAGCACATACTTTTCGAACTCCAGATACTCTCCGCGCTTGGTATTCTGACATTAATCATGGTGGATCAGTGAACTTACAATCCAAGGTCGGCCAAAGATTCAAGGTCACGTAGCACTGACACTTGCATCGATCTGAAATTAGACTGCATGAACGGAGGCATCGAAACGCCGCACAAGAATTTACAGCCTGTGTAACACGTTTGGAACGCCACGTCTGCATAAGGTCTCCACTAAAGCTGGTCGAGAAAGTGCTGTGGTATATCAAACTAGCTATCTAGGTGTGCGACCTGCTGAAAAAAGTTATTTGCGATACCACACCTAGATGTACTTGATAGCAAAACTTAATTGTTACACCAGCTATATCGCATCTACTGCTGCCTGATGGCTACAATACCGTAACAAAGAGCGTTCTTCATTTGGGCAGGTGCATAAGATGCGGCATAGACTTTGTTGACCGACATTCTACGATCTTACCTTCTCCTCTGGATCTTGAATGTGGCGTAAAATTCCAGTGATTATGATGATGATTCGCTATACCAACTGGTCTTATGGCTCAATGTATAATTGCATGTCGGGCGAGGTTTTCCGGCTTGTCACACGCAATGCTTCTGAAAATACATAATATCCATGTACAAGTGTTGCGCTACTGAAATTAATTCTGCGCCGCAGATCGTCAATTCGGGTTACAGCCCCAGCTTCTCTTTCAAGCTCAATGCTTATGTGAACATTCGTATGCATCATTCCATACACAGAAACTCATTTCAAAGATGTATGGTGGATCACGTTTTAAGAAAAATTTCTTCGCGTCATTTCTCACTATCGGCCAGTCACGATGTTTCCTTCTTGGTGGGGCTGCATATTTTATTCTGATACCCTCGCCGCCCCCATGTCCTTAGACACCCTATTGTGGTTCGATTTTCGGTATACCCAAGAACCTAAACTGTAAGCTTTATTAGTCATCTTCTATAAATCGAGGAAGTTTTGATGCATGGTGCTCTCAAGAGGATCAAAGGTCGCTGAGAGCTATGAGCCTTGGGATAGATATACTTGATTTGTTATTACTTTTAAGTCATCTGCAAAGTACTTCAACGTTCATCTAAGTAAGATCCTAATTCAAGTATCTCCATAATTTCGATTTAGTCTTACCATTTCCAAGTAGGTACACAATACCATCCAAAGAAGATAGAGAAAGTTCAACGCGCTAACATGTAAGCCTCATTCGGTACTTGATTCTCGTGCAAATGGACTTGAAGGAACTGACAAATATTAATGGCGGAAAATTCAATTGAATCGAATCCCATCCTCCTTAAATTCTCGCTTGTTTAGCTCCCGCGCTACGGTACGGACCGCCATTAGTCTGTGCGTATAGCAATACTTTCTACTCGTGTATAAGAGAAAGAACACGGACCACTCTGTCTTCCTCACTCACTTTCTTCCATTCGTCTTTCTAGTTCTGTTGATTTGTGCTTTCAACTTTTTAACTCGGTTCATTTCCATAAAGTCAAACTTTCTCCCATCGCATTACCACTTATGCTTATATACGTATCGACTCACACTCCGTTTACTCGAACCATTATCTCGGATCTCCTCTTCCACCTGATACCATCCTAAATGCTTAAATCCTCTACCGCAAGGTCCCACTCATGCCCAGCCACGACCTTCCTAAATATCCATAAAGCCTAACCGTAATGTAACCACAGCTCGCTGCCTCATACGCTAATGCGCTCCATCTAATCTATGATCTCCTGAAGGGTTGTTGAGAAAGCCATTCATTCTTTTCGGTTCGTTCACTTTCATTCTTGATTTGACCCCATAAATTGCTAGGCCAATTTTCGACATGGGAAGAATCCCGTATGTTTCATACGGACCTTTGAAGCAACAGACCTTGTGTTCTACAAATGACTTGTAAAGTTTCTTTCCGTGCAATGATCGCTGTCTCCTAGACGTAGCTCGTCTGCATGGATTTCTCAATGGTCCAGGCAGCATTGTGAATCCGAAAAGCCGACTCTGCTTTCCCCTTGGAATTTTCAGTGATTATAACACTCTCAATATCATCAACATTCTAGATGAATTCAGCGCTTGTCGTGGCATAGATGTCTTTGCTATATTTGGAAATCCAAACATAATCATTGTTGGAATGTCATCCGGGTCTCAAAATCTCCTATTCACGATATCGACAACTCCCTCTCTCTGTATCTGCTCAAAGTCCTCGCAGCTACTCAAACACAGATGTTTCTAATATGCAAAGTAATCACAACGTTTTATATACAGCTGTGACTTTTTGGAGATGAAACTAGCGAATCAATTTAGCACAATGTCTTTCAAATTCATATATTAAGCATTCATTATGCCGAGCGTAGCACTCAAGGACAAGCATATGGCCCAGTAAAAGAGATTAAGACTCATGGAGTCAATATGAATAGATGAGACTTCATTGGATTATCACCTGCTACCTCTAGAATGCGCAAATCGGTTGAGTTTCTGGAAAGTTACGTTGAAGCCTAGAGGAGAGACTTCATTGCTTTCGCTATTTCACAACTATCTCTGCATCAACTACTATGAATCAGACACCTGAGGTTGTTACAGTATTAAGTTTGTGCAACTACGGTGAACTAATTGTACATTCATCATCGTCTCGGTCTGGCCAGCCAGAACTACCAAATTGTATCTATTCAGACTCCACCACAGGTTAATGTTTGTAAAACCAGTGAGCACCTCTCTTAATGTAGATTGAACCTGAAAAGAGAGAAAATGTTAAGTAGGGAAGATGGTCGATCTGTAGAGCTACCCGACTACCACGTTGGATCGATGGGTCCTAAAGCCAATATTGCAACGGAGACCAAACTTCAATATTAAAGTTTACGCGTCGCAAAGGTCCAGATAAAAACCTTCAGCAGAATACCGACAAAGTACCGACGGCGTGGAGAACACAGATGTGGATATCTGTAATGGTTGCACAATAGCTTGGGGATCCCTTTAATGTAGATTTCGTCCACAGTGTATAAAAATGAAAAGGGGTTTGATCTGGATATGCCTTGCTATCTCACACTATTCATATCATCAAGATATGTCGGTCAAGCACCTCCTTGTACCTGCTATTTACAGTGTACACCTATTATGCAGTCATGTACACCAAGTCGACCTTGACCACCGGGACACCCAATTTTATCGCCTCCTATCAAGGCTTTCACTTTTCAATATTGTTAAACTTGGTGAACAGATTCTCTTCGCTTTGTAAGATACCAATTTTCGTGCTTATTTCCAACGCAATTAGCGTGTTGGTTTTTTTCAAAGCAGTTATTCTCAGCAATCGACGAGTCATTTTCAAACCCAAAGGAGACACAACCGAGGGCTGCAGCACACCAGAGGATTAGGCTTTCATTGCCGTTGAAACATCTCGCAGTTGATTCCGCGGAGGGCAGAGGGATGATATCGATGAAGAATGAGGAAACATCCATAATATAGATGGAGAATGAAGAAACAGCAATTGTTCCGCTGCTGCCGGTCCCCATGAGTGATTCCTGGAGCGTTGAGTTTCCCTGGCTGGAATGCCCTGACAAACCTGTCTAGATCAACTCATCCGCTTAGAGTAAGTACCGGATACCAATCTTAAAGATCAATCATCTATATTCTATTCTAATCTCTAGGTCCCATCGACTTCGAGACTCTGCAAAAGCCAAATTTCAAACACTTCGTATTTTCTCAGGAAAGACCGCACTTTCGAACGTCAGCGCACAACGAGATCAATACAACGGTACACATACCTTGGGGCCTCTTGCAAATCGAGCTCGTCCAGCTTTAAGTCAAAGTACCATCCCATCACCATACCATGTTTTCTATCCCTCATAGAGACATTGCGCTTGAATTGATATCCTTACCACATCTCAACCACAACCATCAAAGTATCCCAACTCCACCACCCTTCCCACTACAATTCTATACATACATACTCGTTCCGCTTCCCACACAACCTCCGATCCCTACCACAATCTCTCTACTTCCCAATTTCGCCCCTTTCCAACTCCACCGGCGCCAACTTTCAACAGCGATCCTAACCATTCAACTTGGTGCTTTCGTTTCGATCTCAATCTCAACGCAAGCCCAACAATGCTCAAACCCACATACGATATACTCCAGTATCGAAATTGGCACTATTCATTCATCTCATCTCATAAACTCACTCTACCAGAGAAACCAGAGCAAACAATTTCCAATTTCCAATTTCCACTTTCCTCAACCTAACAAGCAAGCAAGAAAAAGCAAAAGAACAAAGGAGAAAGCGAAAGCGCAGAAAAAAGAAAACATATCCCATCGACGGACAGACAAAACACACAGAGTACCCAGGCAGGGTTTCCAACACACCAAAACAATAGTTCAACTATGCAGAAGAGCGAGATTGTTTGGTATAAATGCTTTATATAAATACATACATACATACATATATATATATATCCATACACAGTAATCTGCACATTTCGAACACCTACAACTTTTCAAACATGGCAAGGATTCAAGATCCTAGTTGTTTGTTTCTAGATATCGAAGGAAAGATTTTCCACATCTGATTGATTCGTTTGGGGATCGATCAGTGCTGTGGTGATTTGAGGAGGCATGTGGGATGGAGGATGAGAAGGGACAGTTTATGATGTGTGATGAATTTATGATAAGGGGTGAATAGCAAATGTATTTGATAGAAGGTGAAGCGTTGAATATGTCGTAAATTGTAGGATGATGAACAGGAAACGGAGCTGGGAGGACGATACTGACATTACGCCACGGGAGGGCAAACAGCACGTGGTAACAATCAATGACACAAGTGAAAGAGAACTTGATAGAAAGACTTTTGCTTCGTTATACATGATCGATGATTGATTTCATTTATCATCACCATCATGCTTTGTCGGCAGTAACCTCAACCCACTTCTCAACCTCTGCAAAGCTTTCCACAACAATTTGCCCCTCCCTCTCCTCTGCAGTAACCTCTGCGTTCCCCTCTCTGACCACTACGAAACTCTTCATTCCAGCTTCCCTTGCGGCTCTCACCTCCTTAATGTTATCGCTCAAGAATAACCATTCGCCCACCCCACCCAACGCACTATTCGCTCTGGCAATCTTCTCATAACTCGTCATATGCTGTTTCAGCCCCGCATTAACGGTATCCCAATACCCGCCTTCAAGCTCTCTTCCATCATCCCCTTCAAGCCCATTCCAAATGCAACTCCTCAAATTCCCCTCGGTCGTATATCTCCACAACAACTTCTGCGCTGCCACACTTCCGCTACTGTAGATACAAATCTTCGCCCCATTGTCTCTCCACTTCTTCATCGCTGGGTATACATCTGGGAAAAGTGGACACTTCAATTCACCCGATTCATAACCGCGAAGCCAGAGATATCCTTGAAGGGATTTGAGGTATGGGATCTTGAGATCCTGAGCCATGAGGTCGTGGACATGAGAAAGAAGTGCGTCAGGGGTAGAGGCGTGTTCAGGTGGAAATGCAGAGCGATAAGGGAGGAAGGATGGAGAGTCCCATTGAGTGGAGAGTGTTTCTGGTAGAGCCGCGAGAGCGTATGGGAACTAATGGAGTGGTCAGCGGTCGAGTATTGCTATCCAAATTCGTGGCAAAAGGTGATGTGGAAAGGTTCCCGCTAGATGTGCTAATCCGACAAACGCATTGATACATAGAGATACATGTTTCAAATGTATCGGGTACCGGCGTGCTAATGGCGGGGTAAAGCCAGTATCATGTATATGGGTGGGACCCCGGATTCAGGGAGGTTGGGGCTTGCTTTGCAGTAAAACAAAATGAAACAGAAGGCCGATGCTATAGAGTGAGATCATTGATGGGATATGGTGCAACCAACCCATCATACATAGATAGGCACCGGTAAGAGTTGGCTTTTCCCCGCAAATGATATGAACGCTGATTTGTACGTTGGATTGGCCATACAGATTCGTTTAGAACGTGGCAGACGACCATTTGCATTAGTGTCACTCCATTCTGTCCTCAACGTAGATGCCATCACACTTGCGATTTAACTCTCCTATCTCTTCTATCTTCCTCCGCCACTATCCTCTGATTTAACGTCAATGTTGCAAATAATGACGATCTTGCCTGTTGCCATCCCAACCAATGATAGCGGGGTAGCAGCATCGAAAGACAGAGCGCTGGTAACACAACAGCTCATCACAAGTCTCACATGACTATGCACAAATCAAATTTCCTGCCCCCCAAGATATTTGCATGCCGGAGCTTACGCAGTACAACAGTTTTCCGCAGCTATGTGAAGATGTAAAGGCACATATCATCGAGACAGTGATTGATCATCACAACCGGAACCGTTGGGTTTGACTGGTAACTAGACCAACAAGGTAACTACCTGTTTCGCGTAAAGCGCATTGCAAGAGAGAAGGGAAAGAATATGCGACTCATGACTTAATGCATAGACTACTGAAAGATCGACCAGTAGGAATAGTTAGGAAATTGTCAACCTACCAAGATATCCTTGACGAAAGAAATCGGACACACCGTGCCCTCTGCAGGAGAAGAATGAATCCATCAGCCTTTTCCAACGAATATTCATTTCCTCCCCAAGTTTACTTTACTACCATTTTCCAATCTCACCCACGTGATCCATCATAATCCGAAGATTCCATTCCCGTGAAATTTCTGCGGACGGGTGATGTGTAGAGAAGCAGGAACAGTAACAAAAAGCAACCGTAAAACCCCGAGTGAAAAATTTTCATCACTCACCAATATCCAACAATACCACCTTAACTTGTGGTTTACCCTCCATTTTGTCACGTCGGGAATCCTTCTAAATGAATTCCTCTTTTTCCCTCCCTCGATACAATATTGAAAAAATCAGCCCCGAGGTCGAAGAGAGATAGCGGTGAACTCTCCCAAGCTTCTTTCGTAATCTTGGATGTATGGTAAAGGACTTAGGCAATGCGTGGATGCGTGCTGGCAAAGATCGACCCTAGACTACCAAGTACTTGCCAGGAATCGCACGTTCCGTCCTTTATGCACGAGGGTGGAAGGGTGGAAGAATCGAGGGTGAATTTGAGAATCTGATTCGTCGATATGGTGGGTTTGGCTTCTCACCCGTCCTGCTTGGATCCCTCAGGCCAACGTTCTTGGTTCGTAAATCGTATAGATGAATTCAGGCTGTTCATGCAAGATACACGCTCATGCTGTGGGCAAAGGCTTCATGCAGTTAGCAAACGGGGGTTTTCGGCAACGAGGTTTGGACTCTGGAGATAGGCCCACGATATGGGATGAGTAGCATGTAGGTACGCGGAACGTGTTCTGTGTCTTGTTGATAATGTTCCGGATTTGGCAGCGAGCATAGGGAAATTGAGGAGTTGAGGTCAGGCAATCACCTTTTTTTATTGAAATGATGATGGCGGTGAAGATATAATATATTACGAAGGGACGATGGGCTTCCTCTCTCTTGTGAATGGCCAGAGACCAAGACGTCCGACCTGTTCTGAAATTTTGCCATTGATCACATTCACATTTTGGGTTTGAACGGAGTGTTGGATACACCCCCCACTTACCAAAAACAAAAAGAGGTGGTGGGCGGTGGGTGTGAATCGATCAACTCCACTTCATAATCATTCATTACTCAATATTTGATTCAGTTTCATACTCTGTACAGATCACGAAAGAGCAAGTTTCAAAAACAAAAAACAAAAAGCATATTTATTCATCACTTGTAGCTGCATACACTCTTGGGACCACCACTAAATAAAGTGTGGTAAATCATGTCCGTCCTACCCAGGGACTCACTCTCACGTTGGCGGCATGGCATGTACATATACTTAGTTTCCCGTGATGCATTATGCATGCTAGAGAGGCACATATGTATGGGACGAGTGACAGTACAGACTGATCTCTAGTCCCATTTTGGAGCTTCAAGTGTGTCGATAAAGCTATGGTGGACCCTAGAGTGGGAGATGGAAACCGATACCATCATTTGATGATGATAACTGATGATGATAATGTTGCATTTGGATAGGTACATATCCACGAAGAGACACATGTGGCTCGGTTGGGGGCTACTCTGACAATGGGATGTATACTCTGACAATGCGATGTATGTCAAGTGAGTGTCAGAGGATATCGATGGCAGAATGGAATTTCAATCTGCACGGCGCCTGTATGGCGAGAGTCAGGTAGGACTTTGTTAGTGATAGCTCCCCGGTCTGGTGTGAGAGTGGACTTGTAGCGAGATAGGTAATATAGACTATTCTCCGAGGTATAGAGAGAGAGTGGGTGTATGTGTACTGTGTCAGTCTATATTCCTTCTCTCGTATCCAACATTGCCATCTTGAGGGATTCTCTCTCGAAGAATATTCATCATCTTCACACTCAAGTACCCCTCACCGCTGCTTTCTCTCTCCGGAAAAACGATTGAGATTATCGTGATGACAGTGATGACAGTGATGGCGGGTAGCGTCTTACTTTCATCATCCTCTCCTTCTCCAATGTCACCTCCATCTCTTTCTCTGGATTCTGGAAGCGGTATCCATATGCCGCTATTGGCGCAATCTGTGGGGTCGATGAGGAACACTGGGACAGACTAGAAAAGGTCGAAGTGCTGCGATGCGATGCGATGGGGATAATAGTGAAAAAGTCGCGTGTTTACTGGGGGGTCAGAGGGGGTCAGAGGGGGTCAGGGAGGTCAGGG
>PHWZ01000335.1:0-42723 GCA_004379285.1 Botryotinia calthae | reverse complement strand
GAATGGGGGAATGGGGAACGGGGGCATAACTTTCTGTCTCCCCATCGACCACGCCAACCTGTAGCTACCTAGCGACCGACCTGCCGACCGACCTTCGTTGTAAATAATAACCAGCTTGAACTCCGGCTTCTTTCTTTTCCTTCTTTCTTTTTCCATCTTCCCTTCCCCGTCATCCCTCCCTTCTCAGTTCTATCGTTGGAGGACCCAATTATTTCAATATTCCCAATCTATTTCAGAGCCAACAAAAGAGACCCAAAAGACCCAAAAGACCCAAACGAGAGTAAAGCTCGGGATACCCAATTAATCAATCTATTCAATCCAATCCCATCGCATCTTTTTATGTCCGCAAGATCCGCCCGCCTTGCTTGCTTGCGTGCATATTTGGGTGAAATCATCCTTTGTTTTATTAGTCGTTATCTCTCTGTAGGAACGGCTTAACCATGGTACGGTGACATTTATTACTCCATCCATGATTTTCTTTACGTCCCCATACCTTTTCCTTATATGCAAGAATAACAGGAAGAGGAAGAGGAGGAAAGCTGCTTTTTTCCCCCAATGGTATGGTATTATTCGACAGACTGGGTACCTCATGCAATTTATGCATAATAGAATTCCATCGAGTCACTAGAAAGAACGATCGACCTCGCACTCTCTCTTAATTGCTTTCTTACATCCATACATACATACGTTCGTACATTACTACACACTATATTACACCCATCCATACATCCATACATACATCCATACGTTGTCATACCTCCCAAGACCTCAATAGCTGCATCTTTTGCGCTGCCAAGCGGACTATTTCTTGTCAATTGCTACTACCTTGTCTTATCCTTTTCCTATTGACTCTGCTTGTTCAGCCCAGTTTTTCCTTGTATCCGAGGGCGTCAACGTCAAGACTACTCAATAAAGAATAAGAGGGGTCGATTGCCCGAGCACTACCTTCCTTACCAATACCTCATTCGGCCAGTCCGATTTGTGATTCCATGAATCGTAGCAGAATAATAGAAACCTGCAATTGATTCATCTTTTTCTTTCTCTCATTGAGATAGCGACTCTAGAAGTCTTTTTTTTCCCCTTCAATCTTCATTCTTTTAATCATCAAAGATGTCAGGCACATCAGGCACATCAACCGATAAACAGCCGCAATCGCAACCAGTTCCAGCTCAATCAAGTCAAGAAACTCCTCTCAGTCCGAATCAATCATCTCCCGACCTTGAGCCAGCAGAGGATTTGCATGCGCCTTCATCGCAACCACGCCCTGCGCCCTTGCAAAAGAGGAGACGAGTTACAAGGGCGTGTGATGAATGTAGGAGGAAGAAAATAAAGTGTGATGGAAAGCAACCTTGTACTCATTGCACTGTATATAGTTATGGTATGATATTATTTGTGATTTACGTATTTTTTTTTTACATCCATCGTTGACCAATGTGCCACAACAGATTGTACATATGATCAGCCCTCAAATAGAAGAAGGAACCCAGCGCCACAGTATGTCGAATCGTTGGAGCTTCGTCTACAGCGAGCGGAAAGCATTATAAAAGCCTATCTTTCAAACATAAATCTAAACGATCCAAACATTGATGCTGCATCATTACTGCACCGACAAGTTGCGCCGACAACCCCTTCGACCACGAGCTCTCTGCCAAGCGGGACCCCTCAACAGCCACAGCTATCAGAACAAGATGCGCAGTTACGATCAATGATAGAATCTACAGGGCAACTCGATCTTGACGAACGTGGGAACTGGGACTTTCATGGTGGTTCCTCGGGAACTGTCTTCATCAGACGTCTACGTGAACAATTTGGTAGTTTACTTGGGTCTCCCAACTTGCTTCCCAAACCACCACGTGCGCAAATACCACCCACTTTCGATTCCCCAAGATCGTCGACTGATTCTCCTTATGATTTTGGTCTTCCCAACACAATGGATCTGCCTCCCCGAGAAGTAGCCATGTCTTTATGTGAAGATGCATTGCATTGCGCGTGTTGTCTCTTACGTTTCGTTCATGAGCCGAGTTTTTATGAAATGTTTAATAGGATATACGATCTACCACCCGAAAGTTTCGGTGATGAAGAACATAAATTCCTGCCGTTGCTGTATATGGCTTTAGCTTTGGGTTGTATGTTTTCGTCACAGCCCTCCAATTCCACGGACCCGGATGGGAAGAAGTATAAAAGTAGTATGGATCAAGGGTGAGTGCAGTCTTTAGCGACAGTGCGCATATAGCTCCGTAGCTTCGTCTTACCCGAACTTCATGGATGAGTACAAGCCTATATCTTGTGCTACTTCATCTCCAATTTATTGCAAGACTAACATCTCATTAGATTCAAATTTTACAAAGCTGCTCGGCAAATGATGGATCTGACTGATTGTCGCGACATGACATCTCTGCAAACGATTATATTCATGGTCATGTTCTTACAAGCAACATCAAACTTGAGCATATGTTATTCTTACATAGGTCTTGCCCTGAGATCTTCATTACGCATCGGCTTACACCGTAGCCTCAGTGGCAATTTCAATCCTATTGAGCGAGAAACTAGAAAGCGAGTATTCTGGTTAATACGAAAGCTTGATACCTATGTTTCTGCCATTCTGGGATTTCCAATAATGTTAAGTAGCGACGACATTGATCAAGATATGCCACTTGAGGTAGATGATGAGTACATAACTAAGGACGCGATACTTCCTATGCCTCCTGGCAAGATGTCATTGTTAGTGGCTTCAAATGCTCATACTCGACTCATGGGTATCACTTCGAAGGTTGTCAAACACATCTATCCAATAAAGGGCTTGGAGCAATCCATTTCAGGGAATAGCAAGGCATCATATACCATTAGTCACTCAAAAATCCGAGAGATTGAAAAGGATCTAGCAGATTGGCTGGACATGCTACCCATGGGACTACATCCTGGGGGTGAAGGTCCACCCGAATTAATACGGTGAGTCAAGGATATCATACTTTGATATAGGATACGAGATTACTTCCAGTGGTCTAGATCTTGAAGTGATCATGAATCTTTACTAACGGCAATATAGTATACAACAACTTTTACGACTAGCATACGCTCATGTTCAAATGATGTTATATCGACCCTTTCTTCACTATGTCTCTGGAAAAGGTTGTGCTGGGAAAACCATTGATGAGCGATCATATGCATGTGCAGCGGCTTGTGTCAGTGTAGCCCGCAATATCATTCATATTACTGCAGGGATGAAGAAGCAAGGTCTATTGGTAGGGGCGTATTGGTTTACCATGTACACAACCTTCTTCTCTGTCATATCCTTGGTATACTACGTTCTTGAGAATCCCGATAAGAGTGGAGCCGCAGAAATTTTGGCAGACGCAAACGATGGAAAGAATGCTTTGATTGGCCTTGCCCAAAGAAGTATGGCCGCTGATAGATGTTCTGAAACTCTCAAGGTTAGTGCCCTATTCCCCAATGAAATATTCACCTAACCCAAATTAGCCACTGTTTGAACAACTACCAGAGAAGTTGAAAAATCGTTCCGTTTCGGCTCCGTCAAAGAAGAAGAGATCAGCACCATCATCTACCCAACCAACGCACCATAGTAGCCCCGAGATTCCAAGACCAAGTTCAAGTCACTTCACCCCATTACCTCGCGCGACGACATTCCCCCAAACCCCCACCTCTCTCCACGCCAGCGGTCTTCCAATGCAAAATTTAAACAACCGCTTCCACATAAACACAGCATCCAATCCAAATCTTCGACAGGGGTTTCAAGATCTCGTATCACCGAGTGATTTGTCTACTGCTGGCACTCCTGAAAGCACAGCTTCGACTACTCATAGCATTCCACAATATGGTGTACAAAATCAATTCAACGCTAACAACAGTATACCATATCTCACAGGACTGATGTTCCCATCTACAGATCCTTTTGCGTATCCAAATCAACCGATGATGGAATTCGATGCGCAAGTTATGAAGCAAGAAAATGATGTAGATGATACAAGAACCCAGCAAATGTATATGGGTGGTGGTGGCGGCGGAGCAGGGACTGGAAATGGAATGTTTGATGATTTGGAGGGGCAACTTTTCGGTCCGTTACCTCCTTATATGATGCAGGCTCAGCTCGGTTTCAACATGTCTGGGGCGGGATCTGGGGGTGGAAACGTAGGAGTTGGTGGAGGGGGCATGGGCGGGATGATGCACGGGACAAACGCGAATACGAGCACGAGTGGAGCCGGGGGTACGGGTTTTAATCCTCAGAATTTGGTGTATAACACTGGGATGAATTTGGACGGAATCTTCGATAATGTTGGGGGTGATACGCGGGGAGCAGGGAGTGAGTGGAGTGGAATGGGAGGTCAAGGGTTTAGGTGAAAAAGGGGGTTGGAAGAAATTCGTCGGATAAGGATATTGTTACATTTTACCAAGTTGATGAAAATCAACAGACTGCTTCATCTTCAGCGAAGAGTTTCAGTATTGCACGGCATGGATCGGCATGGACGAATGAAACGCAGAATGGGACTATGTGGAGGTCAACTTTTCTTTGAGAGAAAAGGATGAGAAAGAGCAAGAGATCACGAGATGATTCAAGACTTCTTATTTCCTCCGTCGCATGGTCGAAATATATCAAGTGATATATGTATGAACCAGGATGGTTTCAAAAATCTGAATTGGTAATGTGTAAATGATGTATTGTATTATACCTCGGGCGTCTGATTTTGACAGTGGTCAGAGGTAGGGTAGGATAGGGTAGGAGGGGGGAGGAGTAAACATACAGGATGGGATGGAATGGGATAGGATAAGATAGGATCAGCGTTATGGTTATGATTATGCACATGTTTATGGGTAGATGTATTAGGGTTATGTACAGCGCAACATGGAGTTTGAGTTTGACTGACTTTGTTAGGTGGGAATGAAATGAAATGGAGTGGATAGAATAGAATTTTATGGAATTAAAATTAAGCGTATTTTCTTCCTTCTCTCTTCTTTTCTCTTTCCCCCATCTGATTCTCAAACTCCAAATTCAAACTCCAATTCCGATTCCAATTCCATCCTGAGATTGAGATTGAGATTGAAATTTCTTTTGTTTACTCTAGTATCTATCTATCTTACCTACGTACCTATCCTCCACAAAACAAAAATTACAAAATCCTTCTTATATACACACATAGGTCACCATCATCATCTAAACACACAAAACACAACAAACTCTCTCGATGAACTAATATTCGTATTCGAGGAATTCAATCTAACGAGATACCTAACGATGAGTCGGTATCAATCATATCGTATTATTTATACACAGTCCAAGCAAGCACCCTAGCCAAGCAAATTTTCTAGCCATAGCCAAAGCAACAAATGCATCATCATGCCCAGTGCCAAAACTTCCAACCTGATGTTAATGCTAATGCCAATGCCAATATCGTTCATCCTCCTTTTGCAAGCAACCATGCTAGCCCTCTCGCTGCAATATTAAGTTTTATCTTCCTTTCAACCATCTTTCTTTTGTCTTTCTTCTCCCTTTCATCACTTTTTCCGTGTCCCATCTGTCTATTTACCCCTTCCCCCAACAAGGACTTCTCATCTTCGTAGTCCATATAACTTGACAGTAAAAGTAATACAATATGCTTGAAACACAAAGTCATAACAATAGTGCGACAAGGAAAACCACACGCTAAAATGCAACGCAATCTTCCGAAGAAGAAAAACAAACCACCTCCCATCCCATCCATCAGCCTAAGCTGCCCAGCTAGTAGTATAGCGGTACTTGAAACCTCCACAACAAAAGAAAATTACATCACGAGCAAACAATACCAAGGATCCACCGCTTTCCATCGTGATGTTTTCAGATGGATCAATTAATCAATCCTCAAAGTGTACGGACTCCCACTCCTCATACTACCCTCATCATCAAGATCAACACTTTTGTGTGATCTTGGCGTTCTTGGTTGTACTGAGGATCCATCGTTATGGATAATGGAGAAATCCCGGATACTTCCCGCACTACTCTCTGCTTTGCCCGTAAATGGTATAGTTCTTCCAAATCTTGGATCCACAGCTGGGGCGAGTCTATATCTCTTGCTGTTATGTTGTGAAGCTTCATCGTCGACGATAACTATCATCCATACACCAATTAAGCCATTAGAGCCGATAAGTGGTGTACAGTGTATCCAGCGCGGTCGACCATCCAAATCATCTTTTGTTACCCAGCGTACTTTGGCAGTGACACCTCTTCCATCAGCAAGAGCTTGAGTTAACTCCTCACGAACACGATTACTACCCCCAATTTTCGCCATGAAAGGTGATTGTAAAATACCAGGCACCCTAAGTGTCGGGCTTGCAAACAAAACTCTCAAACTGGGGTATGGACGAACAAGAAGATAATTCTCATATATACCACCAAGTTTTCCACTCACACGTCCAAGTTGTGTGTTTAGATTTTCGGGGCTTGTACTCTTGATATGTAATCTTGGCTTATGCCAGTTGCCCTTTTGAAAATTGCTGTCAGGGTGATCCTCCTCGGTTTCTTTGTGCATTCTTCCTCCCCACTTGCGTACGGTGTCCAGCTCCTGCATATTTAACATCTCACTTAATTCTTGAAATTCGTCTTTCGGTGGTGGTGCTGGGAGTTCCTCCAGTTCGGCATCGGGATTTGCTGCTTGTTCTGCTTCACGCTCCTCGGCAAGCTTATCTGCCGCAACAAGACGTTGCAGAGATTCTAATTCTGAGCATTCTTTGACTAAACCCGAAATATCGACCTGTGCACCAATGAAGTACCGAATCGTGCCTCTACTATCGCATAGTGGGGCACACATTAGAAGATTCATAAATGGAGATCCATCTCGTCGACTATCATCTGATTAGCCATCATCTCCTAGCGTGTTCAGACGAAACTTACTAATTCAGGAAAGTCTCGCAATGTTCCTGGCCGGCCTCAATCTTCTCTCGAATTCTCCTCACACTGAACGGGTTTGTTTTTGGTCCTTGCAAGAATCTACAATTCCTGCCAAGAACATAACTCATACCATACTGTGTGGTTCGGTGGAATTCTAAATTATGATTAGCTAAAGTCTACCATTTAGTTCATTAAAACATACCCTCAGAAGCAAAAACAATAGGGTTATCTGGACGAGATGGATCAGTTAAACAAAAAACCTCAGCCAAGCCCTCAGATGCCTCTCTCAGATGCGCTGGTAAAGTTCCAGTGATTCGTCTCTGGATCGATATACTGACGGTCTGTATATATGCCCATGTAATATAAGCAGGGAGATCCTCTCGAACTAAAACATCGAAAGCCTTTGCGGCCTTTTCTTCTAATACACTGCTCACTGTCTTGGAGGCTGCGGTCGCGGTAAAATCGAAACCTGGAATTGGTTCCAGAGCTTCCGCAATTGCATTCGAATATGAAATAGCCTTGAGTGCTTTAACAGCATCTAGGTAATATATGAGTATAGGAATTGAAGAAGGTCTATGCGCGCCTAGAAAAGAAGTAAATCTTAAAAGTAGTGAAGGATCACTGAAGATTATTCGTAAATGCTCTGTCGAAAAGAGCTGTTCTGATCTTGCTTCTAGAGAATATCGTTTGCCTCCAGTTTCAGTTGCCGCCACAAGATCAAAAGATCCAGGATCAATATCTTCTTCATTCAATGGTTCCAGCACTTCTCCATCTTCTAGAACTCCTGTCTTTTGCAGTGCTGGTAGAGATGTCGCATTTGTTTGATATGACGACACAGAGCCACCTCGAGAACGCGAACGCGAACGCGAACGCATTGTCGAAGGCGAAGATATTGATTGTGGTGAAGATAGTATACTTGGCTTTGAATCTCTAATTTCTGTGCGCTCCTCTCTTTCTGAACTTTCGAATGCTTCTGGTAGATGTTCTCCAGACTCGCAGTGTTCTTCGTTGTATAGACTACTACTATGATGCGTCAACTGACTTTGTCAAAGCAGTAGATGATTATTTAAAACTCACCTTGTCCGCAGAGGAATACCAACTTGAGCTTGTAGAATCCTTGCCGCCTTGCTGGGTGTGGGTGATGCAGTTCCCCGTCTTGGACTGCTAGAATCAAATCCTCTCTCTAATGAATGTCTTCTTGACCGACTGGCTTGTGAGGGTCCTGCCAAATGGGGTCCTCCCAGACCTGGCCTATAGGGTTTGTAAAATGGTATGTCGTTCACTTCCGCCCCGCCTTCTTCTTCTTCTTCTCCTGTACTTTCTTCGTCGATTTTGGTGGGGAGCGTAAAGCCGGGATTTTTTGCATAAGTAAGTGCTCCTTTACGACGATCCGCTAAACTTTGTATGTTCATTTCTGCAGATGTGGTAGATGTCGATTGATTAGGGTGAGGAAACTAGTTGTGGCAAGAGCGATGTCAGTCCAGCTAGAAAATAATATCTCGTCTTGCTCTCTTCACAAAGCTCAATTGAGCATCAATGACTGAACGGCAATGCACTGCATGACAGTAAATATATACAAGTGAAATTAAGTGATGCTTTGATCAATAGTGTGGCATGATTGAAATTGCGGGAAGACTCAATCAAGTCCTTGTAAATGATGGAGAAAACAAATGATGATCATCAACATACATGGGATGTATCCTGAAGGCTGTTCCTTCTCTTCTGCTTCAAGTGTTTCCATATCTATGCAACTAGCAAAGGAGATATCCTCAATTTTGAGTATGATGAAGATATGTATGTGCCTGTTTATCTATTCCAATGGCAGAAATGAGAAAGATATACAAAATTGGAATTCCACCGCGAGGGAGAAAAAAAAAGACAGGAGAATTGCACAGACTGACGTGAGTAGTTTTATGACATACCAAAGAGAGAATTGGAGGAGGCCTTAGACGAGGAGTACTTCCGTTTCGATTTCCATTTGCATTTGCATTTCCATTTCCATTGCCAAAGCCATTGCCAGATCCATTCGCGTTCCCACCAATAACAGAACCACTACGTTCAACGCCTATAATAGTCCGCACACCAGGGCCATACGCACGACCTTTTCTTTGGAGGGGTTGTTGTAAATGTGACTGATCTCCAAATCCTGATGACTTTGTCGACATGACGAATCCTGGGAGTATCGGGAGTCTAGGGTGGGTTTCTTGGGCACAAGTGATGAATTGACGAATCAAGAGAGGGCCACTGGTGTAATCCTTGTGGCGATGTAAATAGTCTAAAAAGTGGAAAGTGGAAAGTGGGAAAAGATTAAAAATTAAGACGAAGGTTTAATTCCCCCAATCTAAATGAGTGAGCATGTCCGACGACGGTACCATTCCATTAATATAATGTGACCCGGGGCGAAGTTGCTTTTGGGGGTGGAATGTCGATATCCTTGAGGTTTATCAAAAGGAATCAATCAATAAGAAATCTCTGTCTTTGAGGCGTCAATTGTGCAAAATATACACACCTGGGGAGGTCGATAGGGAGGGAGGTTGCTGTGGCGCAGGTAGGTCGTTGTGGCGTACCCGTCTATTGCCTCTGTTTCCCTCGATACCGAGATACCGAGATACCGAGATACTGAGATACCCAGATACCTAGACAGGAGAACAAGGAGCAGCTGCCCAAATACCTAGATGGGAGAGCAAGGAGCAGCTTACCCAAACGATCAAACTTATTAGTAATCTGGGGCTGAAGAGTAAAGAGGCTACCATGACCATGGATGACATTGACCCGTCAATTTCCTCATTCGATCAAGTCGTACGAGGAACCGGCACGCGAGAGCAAAAACGTGAATCGTGAATCTCGAATCGTGATCCGGAAGCACCAAGTGAGTTCGGTGAGGGAGGAAGGTACTGCCGGGAAGCAATTGTAATTGGCTTTCACTGCCCAGACTACTTAATAGCTCTACGATGTGATGTGCTAGTAGTCGTATGCCGTCCGTGGCTCTTGACTATTGATCTCAAGCAGGGATTTTCAAATAAACCCATTCGTCCAATTTGGCGACGACGGTTTGAATTCCAAGACTTCAGATGAAAGAAGAGTCTTTGCTTTCTGGGAGAAGGGTGTTCTTCCAGTGTTCTTCCCGAAGCAGGAAAAAGAAAGGCACATTCTTAAGAGAAGACATGGTATGGTACATGGTATACTACATGGTATGGTAAATTGCATTGTGCATTCATTGCATTGCATTGCACATTGTAATATGGCACAAAAGAAAGACTTTCTCGTAAAACTCATCTTGCTGAAACCAATTGATCATGAGAGGTAGATACCCAGTAGGTCATGTACCTCTTACCAAGTCATGTCCAAGTAATAGAAAAAAGCAATACCGCCGCTTTGATTAACCAACCTACTTAAGAGGTGGTACTTCAAAGAACGCATCTCATCCAATGGTATGAATTTCCCACTCTTTGCCTCTCAAGCCCTCTTTTATACCTATATATATTGACAACAACCAAACAGATGTTTGGTGCAATGTTGGTGCAACGTGACTAGCAAACGTTGGAACTCTTGTAACCTTGTAACATGCGCACATAACATACACAATATTGCATACAACACAACACATATAGTATACAGTATATACACCAAAATTGAGACAAGGCCAACGGTGTAACGGTCAATGTGACAGTGACATGGAAAATACAAGCTCGAGACAAGGTGCCTGATCATCTCATTGTCCGTGACGAACATATCACCGACATGCTGGGAGAAGACACATTCCTTATCTTATTCTCCTCGAGACAGCATTATCGGTGAATTGTTTCGCACTGTCTCGGGTCCAGTGTACACTCAGTGGTCTGGCCCTTGTGAACTGATAATCTATCAGATATCGAATCCCGTCGAGCCCCGGTCACCCAGTCTACCAGTCGACCAGTCTGCCAGTCTAACTTACGAAGGATAAGTTACAACACGGTTCGCTTACGATGGGAGAGAAAGTTGATCGATCTTGATCCCATGGTAACTTGGACCATCCACACAAGACGAGATCGCACAATTGTATGAAGAATCGAGAAAAAGAATGCAGAGGAAGTAGAAGAAGCAAAGATGTGAACGCGCGAAGACAAAAAACGAGTCAAGGCGGAAAGGATACTATGGGTCGGATCTTCCAATGGCCGATCTTTGTATTGTGGGCGGGTGGAGCTCATGGGGCTCGTGGGATTTATCCTATTGATTGAATAATTGAATAATTGAATGCATGTGGATGGATGGTTCATGCTAGGTACTCTGTACTCTGCACTCTGTATGTATAGAAGATTAGATTCGGAATATTCATATTCATATCCAAACATCTACACCTACATTACCTAGGTACTAAAGGAACTTCATCGGAACTTCATCAGCATACAATACGTATTGCTGATAGTTCATTCATACACATCTAACCACCTCTACAAGCCATATCTGGAATGGTTTCATCTGTCCTTCATACCAAACCCAGGAAATATGCCAAAATCTGCCAAAGACGCAAGGACTCAAGGACTCAACGGTCATGAACCCTACACGTGATCGACATGTGGTCCACGTTTGTGTGGCAGTGGTGCGGGTCCTTTCAGGGTAAACTTTGATGTAACCTTAATAAGTGATCGCATAGATATTCTGTGGGTTAAGAGCCGGCACACTGATCATCCGTTAACCATCCATATATAAGATTACGGTAGTGAACGTCAAGTGCCAGACGTTCAGTCGTCGATCGTTCTCTCCCAAACTAGGAAATCCCTTGTTTCTTGTGTGTCGTCTTGAGCTGGATGAGTTGGAGTAACTCTTCCACGTGCTCTTTCCCAAGATTGTCGTGGCCAAGTACCGTGATCAACAACTAACTTGAGATAATCTCAAGCTTCGCCTGTTGAGTAAATTATGATCGGATTGAACCTTCAAAAAGGCAAGACACAATGGCGCAACTAATTGATAGATCCATCTACGTCATCAGAATCCATCGCCGTCTTTTCATTCTCTACCTGCTTCTATCGCTCGGTTAAGAGCCACATCCCCACGTTTCATTGCTTCTTCTTTGCTTACTTCTAGCCAGCGTTGGATTGCATCAATCTCCCTCTCTAGCTTCTCTTTGATTGCCGAGTCGGGTTTCTCCGAATTCTCCATTTCATCTCCTCTTCCTTCATCTATCAAATTCTGCATCTCTCCATTTCGTATATTCCAGTCCTCAAGTTGAATATTCAAATTATCCTTTTCGGTTTGATTCTCCCAATAAGCTTGATATTCCATTTCTCCCCCAAAGCAAATACCATACCCATCACAATAGCAGATGTGTTCTTTCGGGCATAAAGTTGTTTGTCCTGCAAAGACAAACTGCCAGATATATTCCCACACTCTACCACTTATATAATCCGATATCTCGGTTCTCAACAGCCAATCCCGATAGGAAATGTATCTTGCCAGTGGTAGAGTTCGAATCCTCTCTTTCGAAACTGCAAATTGTGCGCAGCAAGGTTGTGCGAGCACTGTTGGAATAGGTTCAAGTGGGAAAAGTTCCAACCATGCTCTTGCCATGATAGTCTGCTCTTGTTTGTTATCATCCTCCTCCACTATTCCTGGATGAATCCAATCTGGACATCCTGGATGCCAACGACATCGCAGATTCATATATCCTTCTCGTATAACACGTTCGGAAGAGAGTCTCGAGATCATCTGAACGGCATCGAGATCGAGAAGTTCATTGTTATGCCATGTCATTTGATGAGAATGCATGAATATGTTGACATCCGAAAGATTGTTGTAATTCTCAATTATATACGAAAGGTATATCATGACCTCATGACCTTTATTCTTCGGTGGATGATATTCGGCTTTCGGATCGTCCGCTGTATATATGGTTGATTGGATACTAGTATCATTTTCGAAATTCTCTTTTATCCAATTCACTTCTTCTTCTTTCGTACTTGAGATGACGAGCATCTTCGAATATGTCGCAGGAAATGGTTTCACAATACCTGGACGAAAGGATATTGGTTTTTGTGTTTCTTGCATCGTCCTCCATTTCGCATCATATAATCGGATATCATTGTGCCATTGACTAGGCTCCGATTCAATCGCTTCCCATCTAGTGTTGAGAAATGGCTTGAGGAGTAAAAGTAAGAACGTCGCAGTAAATAACGATGCAAATGGGATCAGTTTCTTAGGAAAAGGCATTGTCATGTGGAAGTAAAATGAGAAGCAAAGGAGAGAGCAAAATTCAAACTCTTGCTCTCGCCAAAATTGAAAGATCTATGAAAATTCCAATCATCATTACTAGAAGTCATTGAAATACACAGACATCTAATAATCTTACGGGCTGGATGGAGCTTGCTTAAATAACGAAAACATCAAAGAATGAAGGAATGACGGAAAGAGAGTTTAAAATTTCCCTAGGTGATGAGATAGTTTCAGTCAGTCTTTCCTTTTTGAGATGAGGGGAAGGAAAAGATTATGAACGCGGGTTGGGAAACTTTGAGATTAGCGATTTCGGGTAGGAAGTGGTGAGGAGAGGAATGAAGATGTGCGTGCCACGGATTGACGAATTCGGAAATATTGATTGGGTTTCTTGGGAATGTGTTTCACAATTTTGGGAGTGGATATTTGGGATGGGATGGGAATTTGGACATTGGACTTGGGAAATTTTTTACTTTTATAGATCTCTTGGAGTGGGAATTGAGTGGGAGGAGGGAGAGAGGGTTGGAGGGAATGAAGATATGAGCGTTTGAAGTATTTGGCGGTTTACTTGATAATCTTTGAGAAAACTAAATATGAAAGTTAATGTATCATATTGTCGTTTTTTCCCCTACTGGTGATGGATGAGATTCGATTGATTTCATTTGATTCTTGAGAAAGTTCTGCTCTGAAAGTTTTAGATGAAATATTCTATACATATCATAGTACGAAAAGAAGACATGATATGATAATATCTAGACACTTTTTATCTTTCTCACTTCTTTTGTATTCTTCTTCTTCTATTTTCATTTTCGATTCTTATTCTTTTCATTTTTATATATTATCGAATCCCTCGGAATAGAATAAACTCGGTAGAATTCTTGACTAGCTAACTTAAGCACCTGGATATTTGTTATTTTATATTATATTCTGAGAAGAGGATTGGATTGGATTGGATGTCTAGGTATAAAATCACCATCTGTTTGTGTGAGAAGGATACGGAAGATATAGCACCCACAATTTGCGTAGATCCTAAATATCTATATTGTATTCTATCTAAAGAGCTAGCTATGTATTGAAAGTAGTAGGTCTTGTATAGACCTACTGAACGAGCTGGTCTCTTTCGCATTCGCTAAGGGCTTTACTGCAGTAGCCATAATACAGTAGTCGTTGAATTGAAGTCATTCACTTCGTTCACACCCTATCTTACTTGTTTACTTCTTGTTTCTTCTCCTTCTTTCTTGGTTCTTCTTCTTCTTTCTTGTTTCTTCTTCTTCTTTTTAGAATAGAATGAAATAGAATGGAAAGTTACGACTGTCTTGTGTAATGAGTATCGAGGTTCTAGATGGAGTATTAGAGTATTAGAGGGGGAATATATGGTATTTGGCTTGGTACTTGGCTGGGTGGGTGTAGGCTGTGAGAATGAGATGGGTTCGGTTGGAGATATTTGGGTGAGGGTAAAGGGGGAGGGGGGAGATGAATGGGTGGGTGGTTTTCAGGGGGAGCGAGGAAGGGTGGATGGGGCGGATGTGATGAAGGTATGAGGGAATTTTTGTTGTTGTTGTTGTGGTGGTTATGAAGTCCAAGGGATTTGATTCTTGGGTTTGGGGGTTGGAGTTTTTAGTAAGGCTATATTGGATTGTAGTGTATTGAAGTGCATTGGTGTAGATATGATTTAGTTTGCTTTTTGGTTGTGTGATGAAGGGATGCTGAGTTGAGTTGAGTTGAGTTGATGTGTGAGAGATGTGGGTTCGCGGTGAAGATATATATGCTTGTTATATCTTTATTAATTTATTCGTATATTCGTATGTTCATTTACTTACTTATTTTATTCGTCATCGCCATCATCATCATTGCCCTGCAGTAAGCTATTGAGAAATCCATCTTTTACTCATATTCTCTCATTCAATTTTTTTGTTTTTTCCTCAATCCAATTTCATCACATCGTAATTAAATTCTCTAACTCCCAATATCCAAAATCTCTAGTGATCACTCCTCCAAGATGTTCATTCCCCTCCCCGTCACCCTCCTCACCATCCACACCCACCTCTCCCACTCCGAAATACAAGAACACAAAGCCTACTCTCCTGCTGCACCTACGACGGT
Organism: Botryotinia calthae; assembly: GCA_004379285.1. NCBI lineage: Eukaryota > Fungi > Ascomycota > Leotiomycetes > Helotiales > Sclerotiniaceae > Botryotinia > Botryotinia calthae. Next base: position 27,557 of record PHWZ01000335.1, on the reverse strand, counting down.
GGCATAGTCTTCTCGGGCACCAATTACTATTACATCCCAAATTACACCTACATCATCAACCTCCCCAATTTCAGCAACAACACACAAGACGCCATCTCCGGCATCGACTCCAGCTCCTGCGGTCAAGTTTCCCACAACGATATCAACGACACCTGCGATAAAATCCTCGTGAGGTGAATTCTACTGGACCTCCTTCCTAGTTTTTGGAAGTATCATGATATATACATATATATGTCACGTTTTGGTTGAGCAAAGAGCATTACGGGAAAAAGGGGAGTGGAGGTGAAATGTAATGCAGGATTTTATTGAGAGTGTGCTGAATGGGGCGGCGTACGAGGATTTGGGAATGGTGTCTGCTGGAGTGGGCTTTGGATATGAGGATTTGTTGGTAGGATGGGGTGGTTCGTGAAGGGAGGGATGAGGAGGGGAGATGTGAGAGGGGCTTGGGTTTGGGTGTGGTAGTTGAGATTTTTTGGGTTTGTTGGGTTTGTTTTTCCTTCTTGTATTTTGGATTTCTATCACTTTATCACTTGAGCAAGAAAACACGAGATTATCACCTTGATACTCTTTCTCCTATCGATTCATGTCGTGAAATATCTTGAGCTGTATACAAGGGGGGGAATATGTATTTACTCATATATGGAGTAGTATAAGTGTACTTTCGTGTCAATCCCCTTTCTGCCTCTTGTCTAGATACTGATCTGTACTTTAACTTTCTGCAAGATTTCATTCCAATACAGTTGTATGTAATTATCATTTACATTCGGGGATATTCGTGTAGGTATCTTGATCTAGTTCTCGAGGACTGCGATATTGGGATTGTATAGACTAGATACCTTGATACCTACTAGGTATATTGTTCTCTTCATATCATCTTACTTTCTCATTTAGACACTAGCTAGCTAGCTATAGCTATAGACGAATAAATAACCAACCCCACTAACTCGTCAGTATTCAAGACCCCTTAGAAGTCTTATGATTGAAATCGCATAACAGTATAGGAAGTATTTGAAATTACCGAGAAACGTAACAAAGTGAAACGGTGGATCATGTAACTGTCACCCATCCCATCATCATCGTGGACCAGCTATTATCCCGTAATTTAGAATCTCTTTCATGTTTTGTTACAATTATATATCAAAAATATTGACATGTCGATTTTAAATTTGAAAAGGAAAGTACGAATGAGTAGGGTAGGTTAGATCTTAAGGATTGATATGTGGAGGATTCAAGCTTTTAGACTATAAGGATGAGAGGACGACTTCCCTTCTTAAACTTAAACTTAATCTTAATCTTTGCACTCGACTATAATGCTGATATTTTGAGTGATCATGAGTGAGAGTTTATTGGGTTGATAGATGCGGCGATGATTGGGATGGGGAGAAGAACAAGTATGGTGGGATATTGTTGAAGCGATGTTGTGTTCTTCGATGGCTTACTTACCTTGTATTACTTTGAATTCGTTGGATTATTTGGATCTGTTTGGTTTGTTGTTCTGAGAGTTGGGTAAATCATGAGGTTACCACTCGATTTCTTCTCCCAAAGCCTATATACAGATAGCAATATGGGCGCCGATGTTTCCTAGGTAAACATGGACCGCGAAGATTTCGCACATGTTTTATGGATGTACAAGGGTGTGTCGACAGCATTGTCGGCATCGCCGTCGCTTTGTTGGGCAATTGGTTCATCCAATGTCTGGTTGAATAAGTATTCAGCTTGAGTCCCGTTGTGTGTTTTTCTGCTTTATCCAATTTAGCCGTTGGAATCACAATTCAAGATTGGCTAGGTGGTTATGGACCAATCAAATAGGTGTATGAGATTACGTTTTTGGTTGATGAGTTGGCTTTGCTGCGCATATCAGCCGCGTTGACGAATGTGAAGTTTGCATAACGTTGAACGACTTTTCATCAACCTTTTCGTTTTATTGTGCATTTTACTGTGTTTGACATGGAGTTAAGATGCTGTGCGAAGCGTGTGAGAAGATATTTTGTGGACGTCGAATTCTGACTAAGATAGGTACCCGGAAATATAATCCTCATCATGCTTCTTTGCAATCAATCATTGATGCTTCGGCCTCTGGCTGTTGGGTTTGTTATCGACTACTGGCATCTATTGGCAGGAAGACAGATATTAAGGATACAGTCGTAGGAATCTCTACTTTGGATAAATATTCAGCGTGGAGCTTCTATCGAGTATCTGACGAAGGACGATGGTCCCTTTCATTTAAATCTGGAGAAGATTATCTTGGTGATTTTGTCGTAATGTCACACGACGGTAGGTCAAAGCTAAAGATCTTGCCAAGCAGCTATACTTATACTTCAATTTAGAATATGATGGGCCAGACACAAATCATGCGTCAATCGCAGGCGATACCACGATGTCAGATGCTGCATTAGCACAAGCCTCGAAGTGGTATCGGGAATGTTTGTTGAATCATACCACCTGCAACACTTCGCTGGCATCTGATTGTCGCATGCCAACTAGACTGCTTAGAATCGATGAAGATGAAGAATATGCTAGGCTTGTAACAAAAGAAGAAGTGGTCCAGGACTCATGTTACTCAACCCTAAGTCATTGCTGGGGAGATTCTGATATTTCAAAGCTTACAATTTCGAACCTGGAAAGTTTTAAGGCTGGTATCTCTCTCGAGCGACTCCCGAAAACGTTTATTGAGGCTATATTTGTAGCTAGAAAGTTGTCTATTTCTTACATATGGATAGACTCACTTTGTATCATTCAAGACTCTGACGATGACTGGCAGACTGAATCTGTTTTGATGGAAGATGTCTATGGCAACAGTAGTCTGAACATCATGGCCACAGCCTCAAAAAATAGTCACGAGGGTCTTTCTCGATCTCGAGACCCAAAGATGTTGGAGCTATGTCCAGCAATCCAGTCAAAATGGGAAGATGCTGAGAATGATCTATTCTATTTATTCGACGAACAAATCTGGGGCAGGAGATTGTACAGTGGACCGCTGCTAAAGCGAGGCTGGGTTTTGCAAGAACGTATCTTGTCACCTCGTTCACTCCATTTTTGCGATGGTGAACTACTCTGGGAATGTAGGGAGATGGCTAGTTGCGAAACATACCCAGCAGGGCTACCAGAAGTTTGCAAGCGGGAAAATTCCAAGGTCAGACCACTGTCGGATTCTGATATATATGAAAACAGGTATTTGATAGATGGAGCTAACAAGACCATGAAAGGCATGGCCTACGATAGATGGGTGCAATGGATTATTCTTTACAGTCAAACATATCTAACCAAAGATTCGGACAAACTAGCTGCAGTCAGTGCCCTGGCCAAATGCACACGGGTAGTTTTTGATGATGTCTATGTGGCAGGCCTTTGGAGGTCTATGTTTGCCGATCAACTTGTTTGGCGCGGTATGTACACTTCTCGCCCGAAAGACTGTCGAGCACCGACTTGGTCCTGGGCCTCGGTGACCGGCTTGGTTGGCCTTGCTTCTATTCGTCCCGATACCAAATATCACATTGAAATTGATGAGGTACGAGTTACGCCTGTTTCCAGCGTCGATGACACTGGCTCCATTTTGGATGGATACTTTCGTGCACGGGTACTGCTAATACGTGACAAACTTGCCAACGACCAGAGAAATAGTAATTATCCCTCTCTCGCCGGGAAAGATAATGGTGCGCATGTGATTTTAGTACTAGATGCATCGGTCGACAAATTTGGAGAAGAAGTGATAGTCCTTCCTATCTTGTCATACTCAGATGAGCCGGATCTTGAAAAGAATTGGTTTGATGCATTACTTCTTCAGAAGCGGGCGATGTCACCAAATGACTTCTATACGCGGAGAGGCTATGCGTCGGTTGAGAATAGTTATATAAAGAATAAGATGGGCTTGGATCAACTCCAAAATATATCCCAGTTGAAGTTTCCGGGAAACCATGTCGGTTCGAGTTCTGAATCAAATAAGTCGACCCAAAATGGGGAAGGTGTAGATTTTGACGTTGAGTTGGATGAGAGTTTGTATCTAGAGGGTTCACCGGGATCTTTTGTGGTTTACTGAGAGGTGTTTGCCGGGGATGGATTGGATGGGCAATTGTGCCGGATGGAGGTATTGTAATATAGGAGGTAAACTGGACTACATTTTTAGATTTTTACAATAGGGATGGAGGTATACACTTGATATGGGAATTTTGACGTTCTTCATTTGGTCTTGGTCTGTATTTTGATATCAATTCATCTACTCATAAAAATCTCAGCTACTATGATGTGAGTCGACCATTATATGAGACAGTAATCTATCCTGCGTTCGCATCTCGAAGAAAGTAGGATATGAAATCAGATTATCGTAGAATTTTGATATATGTAGAAAGTTTGACGGAATTGGTGGCTGGTATGTAGACTATAGATCTTTTATGTAGAAGAGCTAGTCTATGTACATTTGAAGAGCATTAAACTTGCGAGGAAATAAGAAAAATAGATAATAGATCGGCGTAGTTGATTAATGTAGATTGAAAACTCGATGTTGGTATGAGAGATAGATGTAGAAGTAGTGCATGCAGTACAGCTAGTAGTCGGTTAGTGAAAGAGTGGGGGTTTCCTTGGGGCTGGATATAGGAGTAGACTAATAATTGTCGAAATAATGTAGAGATTGATAGATTTGGTTGTATGATATATGGCAGAGGACGGAGATATCTGGATCCTTTGAATATCAGTGTGTGAGGTATAGCTGGAAGTCAGGGGGTGAGAGCGAGAGTTGGTAAGAGAATGAGAGTTGTTAGAATTCTCCAGTTATTTCGGGATATTCAAAGAAGTTCGAGCTTGGATATGAAATCCTTTGCATCATAGCTGGAAGTCAAGAGAGTGAGGACCTGAGAGCGAGCTTTTCCTGTTTTCAGATACATGGCCAGTGATTTCCGTATATCACGTGAGGGAGGAAAGAGAAGCCGAAAAAAGCAAAAGCCACATCGAATGTCTTGTCCCTTTTTTCCCCTACTGACTAAGAGAGGAGCACCGTAATTAATGGTAAGTTACCATGGTAAAATTCTCCAAAGAGTACGTACGAGTCCAAAACAGTAACAATAATTCACCTTCCTGTCGATACACATATCAATTTTTATTTAATCCTATTATCATCTTCTTCACATTCTATTCCATCTTTGATCCCACCCTTATCTGTTTGTCTGATCACTTCTTCTACTTCTTACATTCTTACATCTTTCAAGGCTTAAACGGGAAATCGCGAACCGACGTACCGATTCTTTTCAGCAATCCAAATTAAACTTCCTTCCCATCGATCTCGACCTTAAACCATCACCAAAGTTCAAAGCACAAACAATACCACTCCTTTCAAACACACCACAATCACATCCAACGACCATCAGTTCAATTCAATTTGTTTCTGATATTATAGCAATCAATCTCTAATTGTAATTAACGACCACAAGCTTCTTGGGTATGTTTCGACCGGTTTACTTCGACTTCTCCTTATCCCGTCTGTGCCTGTCGCAACACGAATTGAACTAATCTCCCGATCCAGCATCCAGCATCCAGCATCCAGCTCACCTTAACACAACCGCAAAACTACTCCAACTCGACGACCTCCATCTACACCTACACCTACACCTACTCTCACACCTACACCCTTAATCATGCCTCAAGGTTATTCATCTCGAGATGTTGGTGACCCATCGCAAATTAAGAAGAATAAGCAATCAATGGCGGATCTCAAATTAAGACGTCTTACTGAATTGAACAATCGACTCCGAGAAGATTTAGAACGCGAAAGGATCCCAGTCTCGCAAGCTGCTAAGAGGTAAATTTCCTCCTCTTCACCTCTTGACTACTCGAGAAGTTGCTTTGGATCACCACCACTAATACGTGATATCTATTTAGCATTATTCAATATACCAGTCAGACTAAAGATTTTATGGTCCCATCAATTTGGGGTACTGTTGATAAGAGGGATGATCCATATGCGCCGCAACAAAGTGGTGGATGCTGTTTGGTGATGTAAGACAAGGAAGAATACGTCAAGATAATTCGAAATGGAAAGCATACGAACGACCGACAATGACCCATTATAATTTCATCAATCCCCAATTCATAAATCCATTCAGATACACCAATTTCGATATCGATCCTTCCTTTTACAAAAATCGCGTACATCACCATACAGAGGGAGAGAGGGAGGTAGCAGACCAGAATGAAGGGCGTTATTAACGGGGCGTATTGGGGAAATCATTCACTTTTCGGCCTTCTTCGACATTATTTCCAGAAATCCCAATGTTTCTTCTCGAACCTTTTCGTTATACGCCTGCTTTTTTTCTTATGAGGATACCAAAAGAAGCATTAGCATATTTCACCAATTGGAGGTACATTTTTATCATCGACAGGGCACGATAGCAAGCTGGTTACTCTCGATTCGATTGTATCTACGACGTGTATCTTGAGGAGTGTGATTGTTTGAGACTTTTCTTGATGAAAATGAAAGGCAGGATAAAGTCATTAGGAAGGAAGATGAAGAAGTAAAATGGGGAAATGGGAAAAGAAGCATGTAATAATTTTTTTTTCGTTTCTGTTCGTAGTAGTTACACCTTTTTTCCCTCCAGGACTACCAACAAACATAGTATGCACCTTCACGTGGACTTCTTTGTGTATAGGATTATTTCAATGGAAAGTCATTGGGATGGTATTGTTTTTTTATACGAATGAAGAGACTTTTGTTTTTAATGCAATTTTGAGATATTGTATCTGGTTTCTATTTATTTTAATATCTGGTGAACTTTGAATGAGAGTGAGTGAGATTATATCATGTGAATTATATATATATGTGTGTGTGTGTGTGTGTGTCTGTATATTATGTATTTGCTATTATCTGATGATTTGATATTTAATACTCCATACTCAACCGTTGAAACTCTCCGTGCCCCCTTCCCAGTCAGTGAACGTGAACTCTCTAATTCCGATATTGAACATCTAAGACCTAAGACCTAAGACCTAAGACCTAAGATTGATTGATTGATCTCCCCTCCAAAGATTGCAATTCCATTTGTGCGACGTACCAGGGGAGGTGGGCTCGGGACTTGGAGATTGGTATTGGTATTGGTATTGATATTGGCATTTTGGAATTGGGGTGGGATTTGGTGTGGGATTGCTAAGTGGATGGCGTAATTTCGTTTTTTTTGAGGGGGGTTATGGGTTATGGGCTATGGGATTTTTTGTTGGATTTTGGGGGGGAAGGGAGAGGGGGTTTGTGATTTGTGATTTGGGATTTGTAATTTGGATTGGGGGCGGCCGGTGGAGATTTGGGGGTTGTTTTGTTTTGTTTAGGTGTGTCGATGCAGAGAGAGGTATTGATTGGGAGATGGGTGTATTTTTATTCTGTTCTGTTTGGGTTCTCTTGGGATTCTAGGTATTTGAATGGGATGGGATGGGATTGTTTGCTTGATTTTATGTGGAAGGTGGAAGGTGGAAAGTGGAAAGTGGAAGATGGGGGTTTTGGTCTGGTCTGGTCTGGTCTGTCTGCTCTTCAGCTGATATGAATCGGATTGAACTTGGATGGATGGATGAGAGGTAATGGATGTAGGTATTTGGCTTTGCGTTGTTTAGTAGTGTACTGTAGTGTACCGGTCGCTGCTGATGTTGATCTTGTTTGTATATGTATGTATATATTCCATATGTAGACAGACAGATTATTGATTTTGCTTCTTCTTTTTTTGTGGTGGTTTTTTTGTGTTTTTTTGTGATTTATGGTGAGTGAGGGAGGGGATGATTGGTTTATGGTTTATTGGTTTATGGTTTATTGGAGGATGGTTTATTGGATAGAGTTTGGGTATTAGGTATTAGGTTTTTGGAGGGAGGGAGCGAGGTTGGTTTTTGACAGTTGATGGATTTGATGGATTTGATGGATTGATAGAGTGATGGATTGATATAATGAATTTATGGATCTCTTCAATGAAGGAAGGGTTGTTAGATGGAATATATAGAATAGGATGGGATTTGATATATGTGTGGTGGTTTGGTTTGGTTTGTCTACTGTGAGTTATGAGTTATGAGTTGTCTAAGGAATTGAGATCTTCGGAGTAGACAGGTAGGTGCTTGCTAGACAGGTAGGGAGATAGCTAGGTGAGTAGCTGAAGAAAGTAAGCTAGATAGGTAGGTAGGTAGGTAGGTAGGTAGGTAGGTAGGTAGGTATCTAGATTCTGAAGGTGTCTGTCTGTCTGTCTGTCTGTCTGTCTGTTTGTCTGTTTGGTTGTCTTCCTTCTTTTCTTTTTCCCCGACTTGTTACTAACTGGTAAGGTGCTAGATACCTACCTACCTAGTCATGAACTTTTCCTCGAGGGAGAGGCACGAGAAAGAGATGAGGAATCCCTGGTGCAAAATCCTACTGTATGCATGTATATACGTGTGAAGCTACATCTAATCTACATACACAATCCATCTCATGATACTCATCATCCCACTTCTCGCAAACTTAAGAATTGAGGGAAGTAGTTATTATATAGTGATGTATATATGCACTCCATACAATAAATAGCTAACTAAGTAAGTCCATGGTAGTTAAAAGTAAAACGAACCAAATCCGTTCGCACTACCATCTGCACCTGCACCTGCACCTGCACCTGCATCTAGCTACGTGCATCTCTGTTCTGCATTGCCCCATTTCTCTCTTGTTTCTGATTTTGTTTCGCTCTCTGATCCAGATCTTGTCTCTCCTCTCGCTTTTGCTTTTCCTTCCTTTTTGGGGTCCGGCTTCTTCTCCTGGCTCTTGCGTCAAATTGGGAGCTTGAGCCACTTATTTATTACTTTGTCTGTTCATCTGTTAATTTATTGATTATCCTTGCCTGGGTGTTATTTGTTTCGTATGGTGCTATTGAGATTTGAGGGATAGAGACAAACTTCGGGATTTTATATTTTATGGCTGTTATTGATTGGGGTGGATGGGATTGTGGACACTGGAGCTGGGCTGGATGGATAGCTAGATAGCTAGAGGTTGAGGTTGTGGATGGACTAGGTGCTGGGTACTGGGTTTTGGATTGGGTGATGGGTAGGTCTGGCACAGACGTCTTCGCCGAGGTGGGAAACTAATTGGGAATGGAATGGTTGTTAAATGGGGAGAATTCAATTCGAGATGGGATGGGATGGGATGGGGAAGAGAAGAGAAGAGTGGTTAGGTACTGGTCTTCTGTAGACTATGTGTGGTAGGTAATCGGTAGGTATGTATGCATGTATGTATTAATTACGGAGAAGTGTGAATTGGAATTTATGAATCGAACTCGGATGAATTGAATGAATACTGAGTTAATTGTAATTAACCGGGGAAGGCGGGCCAACGAAAGAAAGAAAAAGTTAAAACGACATCGACCTGGGTAGGGGAGATAATTACCTAGGTAACTTACAAATGCGTAACGTTGCAATTATGAGTAATTCTCAGTAATAAAAACGAATCTTGGATATCGCTCGATACCGAGTATACGAAATACATAGGTGTTTATATTTACGAATTCCGATTGGGATTACGAAGATTGCTTTGCGTTTTGTGGTTTAGGTATAGATAGTGGGAAATCGGATTTACATATTGAAATACGGAGGATTGGAATTTGGTCATAGATAAAATGGCTAAAGTCGATGAAATGGAAATTGTCACTGGGGATGTAGCAGCAGAGGAAAAGAGAGATGGGGATGGGGATGAGGATGGGATTCATCAGGCCGATGGGATTAAACTTCCTCGTGTGACGATTCAGTTTTGTACGCAGTGTAAATGGATGTTGAGGGCAGCTTATGTATGTGTATTTTTCCTTTCTTTGTTTCCTTTCTTCTTTTTCTTGAGAGTGGTTTTTGGGGGGTTGGGAGTTGGGAGTTGGGGTTTGAGGGGTTGCTCTTCTGAGGGGTTGCTCTTCTGAGGGGATATGGATGGCTGGGTTCACCTGTTGTATGGATGGATGATACTGGTGCTTATGGAGTTTCAAGCAAGTGCAGTTGTACATATGCATCTGAGTAGAGGTTTGGAGAGAAATACGGATAAAATGTTATTGAGGGGAAGAAGATGCTCACTCTTGGAGGGATTGTTGAGACGGATGTCGTCTCTCAAGCACGATGGGTTTGTTTTCATTTGGAAGGAGGGGATTTACTTGATATCTGGAGTCAAGGGGTTTGGGTGATGCTTTGATTAGGTGAGATCAGCAGAGCAGAGAAGTCTTGCGAGTTGCTTGATGGGCTTACGAGATATCTCTACGGTTGGAATAGACCGGGGCAGATGCCGGAAATGGGTAGTCCTTCTTCTCTTCCGAGTAGATTCATGCCACTCTATTGATCGATGCTAAATCCTCCGGTGATCTCCCCCCTCGTACTACAGTTAGGCGGTGGAAGGTGTCATGAAGTGGTACAAAATCGTCGAGAGGAGAGAAGACAACTAGATTGTTTTTATTGCCGTTTACTCAGGACATTTCTCCTGGCAGTGCCTTGATGCCTTGATTGGATGTAGAATAAGTAATTCATCTGTCCATAGAAAGAGTAATGGCGAGTATGTTAGTGACATTGCATTTCCGTCTATCTGATGAATGATATACTTTGAAATGATTTTGCTATTATCTTGGACGATTGAAATGCAGATTCAAGGTTAGGCACTGGTATATAGGACCTTTCGATTCGGTAGTCACGGGCACGGGAACCTAATTTGCATTTCCTTCTCTATGGGTGAAAGTTGGACGAGGTACTTTGTACTTTCACTCCTGTTTTTCTCAACCTGCCATCTTCCTCTCTATTTTCCCTCTCCTTTTTTACTACGCCCAAACCTTTAGAATCATGCCTCTAGTCTAACCACCCTAGATAGTTTGCACAAGAACTCCTCTCAACCTTTGGAACAGATATCGGAGAAGTCGCACTTCAACCTAGTACCGGTGGTACATTTATTGTCGAACTATTTACAGATGCGAACGCGAATAAGAATGCTACTAGCTATGTAGAAGGGGAAACTGAAAAGAGCGCGGATGAAGTAAAGGAAGTTAGGGTATTGACACATACGCTTTGGGATCGGAAGAGTGAGGGGGGATTTCCTGGTTTGTACTCCTTTTTCATTCTATTTTTTGTACTTCTCGGAAGATATTGAAAAGAGGGTGGTTTTTGGATGTGGAGAAAGATTGAAATTTTTGAACGCGATCTCTGATGAATCTGAGAATTCATGACTAGAGAAGAATGGCTACTAATTACAACATACTTCCAGAAACAAAAGAATTGAAAAAGAGGCTTAGGAATATTATTGATCCGTCAAGGGATTTGGGTCATGTTGATGGAAAGAAATGTGAGTTTTCTACCTCAGTTCTCTGAGCCCTGTTTTTTCTCTTATTCCTCCATCCTTGCTTTCTTTTCGCTCGTCTCCAATGAGACTAACAGTTCCAGCAACATCATCAACGGCCACTGCTTCTACCTTAATTCCAGCAACTACCAGCCAACTCCAATCTTCAGCACAGCAAGATTCCGCACCAACAGATGTCAAAGCACCTGCCTCAATCCCAGCTAATACCATATCTCAACCTCCAGCTTCCAGCCTCGTCTCTACTCCCCAGCTGACTGAAGCGAAGCCAGAAGAGGTAAAAGAGAAGAAGCAAGAAGAAGAGAAAGTAACGTTGAATGAGAGAGGTAAAATTGTCATCACGGGTTTGGAAGGAGAGGGTGGATTTGGGGTATGTAGACTTGGGGATGGGGAGTGTGGTGGATTTTGAATTCAGAGTTTGGGGACAAGGGTTGAGAGGGGTGAGGATGTAGTTCATGCCGCAGAATACTCTGCTTGTTGGATTGGAATGGCTAGATAAGAGACCTATCTGGGCCTACAATCTTGATATGGCATTCGACGAGACCGTAGGCCAAAGTCGGCGAGAGTTTAAGAAATGATATCCAGGGTGTCTACTCCTAATGATCTATCAGGTCTTGAAATTTGATTGAACTATGAAATTCAATGCTAACTTAGGGAAACTTCACCAAATTCGTCTACTCCATTGATACACAACAAGGAATCTGAAACTGAAGACAGATCTAGGACATCTAATATCCTTTACCACTCAAGACATTTGTGTTATAAATTGACATGGGATATGGGATGACGAATCCAAAGATCGTACATATTTGAGGCACATGTATATAGCCCCAAGAGATCGTTTCATGATCTAGAAGTCAAGAAGTGTTTTAAAATAGCTGGATATCTGTGGTTTATGTGGTTTACTTTGGAGCGTGTCTTGATGCTCGAGAGAATGAGGCGGCGAAGTCGAATATCAATTAGGTGAGTATAGTCTTCGATATTCAGATGTTATCTAAAACTTAACATTCAAATGCTTTTGATGTATTGGTGCAGATCGATACTCGAATAGCCGTATTGACCTTTATGTTTTGGTGTATTCATTTATCTAGATCTTCAGGCCAGCTTGATACTCAATTCACCCCTCCCGCCTGTTATGCCGCCTTTCACCGCCAAAGATTTTCTTTCAAAGTCGGTTGTTGCCTTAAAAAAAGCAAAGCTTTAACCATTTTCAGTTTAGCTTTCCGCACACGAATGAACTCTTGTATGAAATTATCGCTATCGTGAATTTGTTAACGAAACCTCAACCCACTTCGATATCCATCAAGTCGGAGTACCTACCCAGCCCTGGACAATACTATCTGGCAGGAACCGCTTCGTTTTTTCTATTTTCAAAGATAAATATATTATCTTTGAAAATATCTAGCCAGATTATCGCAACACCCTACGAACACCACTAGAGTGCTGCCCAGCATGCCTCCTCCACCTCATCAAAAACCCGAGAATGTCCTCAAGCGCGCCCATGAGTTGATGGGTGTCGGACAGGCTCAAGCAGCTTTGGTCTTACTTCACGAACATGTTACTTCGAAAAGATCGAGAAATGCCCCGATTGCCTCATTAGAGCCTGTGATGCTCTTGTTGGTGGAACAATCCGTTGAACAAAAGAAAGGAAAACTCGCAAAGGACGCTCTATACCAATACAAGAACATCAGTCAAAACACCAACATTGGCACAATCGAGGTAAGTGGTGGTAGTATTGATCACATGTGCGGGTGCTAATCTATTTGATTTAGCTCGTTCTCAAGAAGTTCATCGAGTTGGCCGAAGAGAAGGTGAAGACTGCGCAAGCAAAGGCCGATGAGGTCCAATCGTCATTAGATACAACAGCAGCAACCGCAAGTGTCGATGATTTGGAAGCTACCGAAACCCCAGAGTCTATCCTTTTGTCAACAGTATCCGGCGAACAATCTAGAGACCGCACAGATCGCGCCATCGTTACACCATGGTTGAAATTTTTGTGGGAGACATACAGAACTGTTCTCGATATCCTCCGAAACAATGCCAGATTGGAAATCATGTACCAAAGCACTGCGATGCAAGCATTCGAGTTCTGCCAAAAATACACCAGAAAGACCGAGTTCCGTCGATTGTGCGAATTGCTCAGAAACCATGTTCAAACGGCTGCAAAATACTCTGCTCAAATGCATGCCATCAACCTTAACGACCCTGACACCCTTCAACGTCATCTCGAGACCCGTTTTCAACAATTGAATGTGGCAGTTGAGCTTGAGTTATGGCAAGAGGCTTTCAGAAGTGTTGAGGATATTCACACCTTGCTCAGCCTTAGCAAGAGACCACCTAAGAATGTTATGATGGCCAACTACTATGAGAAGTTGACTAGAATCTTCTTGGTTGGTGAGAACTATCTCTTCCATGCTGCTGCATGGTCAAGATACTACAACCTTCTCCGTCAATCCGCTCAAATGGTTGCAGCTGGTCAAAGCAAGAAGTCGGATAACCCAGCAACCTCTGAGGCTGACCTCTCCAAGGCTGCTTCTTTTGTTCTCTTGTCTGCCCTCGCCATCCCTGTGATCAGCACATCCAGATCTCGTGGTGCTTTGGTTGACATTGATGAGCAAAAGAAGAACAAGAACTCTCGTCTCACTCATCTTCTTGGTATGGCTCAGGCTCCTACTCGTGCCGTTCTCTTCAAGGATGCCATGAGCAAGGGTCTTCTTAAGCGTGCCCGCCCTGAGATTCGTGAGCTTTACAACATTCTCGAAGTTGACTTCCATCCTCTTTCAATTTGCCAGAAGATCTCCCCAATTCTGTCCCAAATCGGCGCTGATGCCGAGATGGAGAAATATGTTCTTCCTCTTCAACAAGTCATCTTGACCAGACTCTTCCAACAACTTTCTCAAGTCTACGAGACTGTTGATCTCAACTTCGTTGAGAACCTCGCCAAATTCCCAGAGCCATTCCAAGTTACCAGAGAAACAATTGAGAAGTTCATCATTAACGGTAACAAGAAGGGTGATCTCGCTATCAGAATGGACCACGCTACTGGTGTTCTTAGCTTCGATACCGATGTTTTCTCGTCTACCAAGGCAATCCATGCAGGATCTGGTGCAGGATCTGCTGAGTCCGAAACTGCATCCGTTCAAAGACTCCAAAACACCCCCTCCGAAATTGTGCGAACTCAACTTACACGTCTTTCTAAGGCTTTGTATATCACTGCTCAATATGTCGATCCTACCTTCAATGAAGCAAGAATCAAGGCTCGTGATGAAGCATACGCAAGAGCTAAGGCCGGTGCCGATGAAGAGCACAAGGAGACCTTGAGACGAAAAGAAACCATTCAAAAGAGAAAGGAGGAAGCTTCCGAAATTCAATCTCGCAAAGAGAAGGAAGAAGCCACAAGAAAACGTATCAAGGCTGCACAACTCCAAGAAGCTGAGGACAAGCGACTCCAAGCCGAACAAAAGAAGCGTGAGGATGATCGTATCAAGGCTGAATTGGAGCGTGTCAGAAAAGCAGAACTTCAAAAGCAAATTGATGACCTCAAGATTGGCAACAAGGCTCTTGACATCGATCTTGATGATTTGGACAACCTTGACGGCAACAAACTTCGTGCCATGAAGTTGGCTCAACTCGAGCGCGAGAAGAACGATACAAACGAAAAGTTAAGAATTACCGGTAAACGTATTGATCATCTCGAGAGAGCTTTCAGAAAGGAGGAAGCCAAGAAGTTGCCAGAAGACTATGAAGCACAAAGACAGCGTGATTTGGCCGCTTACGAGAAGACCAAGGCTCAAACCTTGAAGGATGCCGAAGCCAAACACAAGGAAAATGTTGCTTTGAAGCACAGATTGACAAGATTGGTTTCTCATTACGAATCTTTCCGTGATGATATTGCCGAGCGCAGACATGAAGAGTTTGACAAACGTCGTCGTGATGCGGAGAAGGAACTTGAGAAGCAAATTTCTCAACGTAGAAAGGAGTTCAAGGAACGTAAGATTCGTGAGAAGAGAGAGCGTGAAGAACAAGAGAGAAAGCTTCGGGAAGAAGAAGAACGTGCTCAAAGGGAGAAGGCTGAGAAGGATGAGAGAGAAGAGAAGAGAAAGGCTGAGTTCGCAGAGCTCAAGGCAATCCGTGAGAAGGAGAGACAAGAGGCCTTGGAGATGGCTGCGTTACAAGAGCGAAGAGCTGAGGAAGCTGCCAACCGAAGAGCTTAAGAGAAGGCAAGAGGGCCTGTTCGTGGCGCTCCTATCGAAAGATCAGATTCAACTGGCGAAAGACGTGCTCCTCTTGCTCTTACTGGTGCTAAGTTGGGCTGGAGAGAAAAGGAGAGACTTCGTGCTGAAGGGAAGGAGGTTCCTTCCGATTCCGCACCTGCTGCCCCTCGTCCAGCACCATCTACCGAAAGAGCTCCTCGCCCAGCACCAACTCCAGAACGTACTGGGTCATCAACTGGAGAGAGACGTGCACCTCTTGCTCTTGCCGGTGGTAAATCCACCTGGAGAGAAAGAGAAGCAGCCAAGGGAGCAGCTAGTGGTCCAAGCTCATCAAGCAGAAGCGAGGAAAAGAGCAGTAATGCTCCAGCTCCCGCTCCTGCTCCCGCTCCCGCTTCAGCTTCTACTCCTGCGCCTGCGCCTAAACCTGCTGCTGGTTGTAAATGGGTTCCTCCACATCTTCGCAAGGCTTAGAGTTGAGGTTGTTATTTGTAATTAGTTTAGACAATGAGGAAAAAATGAATGATTGTTATGCTTTGAATACTTTTTTGGCTTTTGATTATTTATTGTGATGTAAGGTAATCACCAATTGTGCTTCATCGTTTGCTTATTCTATTCTATTGTGTATATATATATATATCTATTTATGATTTAGTAAAGCTTAATTCACTTGTTGATTTTACATGAGGTTAGTTGAGACAATGAATTGCAGATGGATGATTATTATATTTCGATATTCTAATGCCATTCCCGCCCCTCTTTCATTCGCTTCTTACTCGTTCTTCTCTCAATCAATCACTCGCTTCTATTCCTCTCCTATTTACACTACACCTTCCTTGGCTATCTTTTCTCCCGTTTACTTCAAGATTTCTTGATGTATTGATATCGATATCGATACTAGCGATTATTATCACTTCAGTCAGTCGAGTGAGTGAGTGATTGAGTGAGTGATTTGCGAGAGGGAAAAAAAAGGACTAGGGAGTTTGAGATATTTCGTCATTGATCTTTGAAAGTTTTAGGATGGATTGGTTGGTTGATTGGTCAGTGACTCGTTTTTTTACTTGTTACTTGGTTCTTGGACTTGGTTCTTGGACTTGGTTCTTGAACTTGGTTCTTGAACTTGATTTTCTTGTGATTTGAGAGATATGGCGCGGTAAGGTGTTTTAAACTAGGTTATGTTATGGTATTTAGATGTTGAGGTAGCGGTAGCGGTAATTGGTAATATTTCTTTCTTGAGATGAAGCAGAGAATAAATAGTGAGGGGGTGGAGGTGGGGATATGGATGGAGCTGAGGGGTATGTATTTAAATTCTGGGATGTATTTGAGTGTGAGTGTGTGAGTGTGTGAGTGTGTAAGGAGAGGTGTATTTGTGGGTTAGGGTTTGGGGTGAGAAGACTTTTGGGAGGGGGGTGTGGTTATGGCTGGGAATTGGGAGGTCGGAGCTGGTGCTAAAATCTCGTAATCGAGATGAGAGAAGCTTGGAACTGGAGAATTTCTGAGTCCGGAATTTACATGGCACTCTTGGGTTTTGGAAATGTGCCATGGTGATTGCGGATGGGTGATGGGTCTCCTATGTTTATATTTCATGATATGGCGTACCGTGACGAATGTCTCTTCTTTGTTCTCTGATGCGGAAAGAGACTTGTTGCGTATCCAGCCAGGGTCATTTCATCGTGTTGCTTTGCTGCACGGGAACGGGATGTTGTTAGTAGCGAAACTTGTGGGGGTGCGGGTGGGGGTTGTTCGATCTAGTATTTGGTATTTACTCTAAAGGGGTAGATATAGTTGGAGTGAGAGATGGGGGTTTGGAGATTGGGCTGTGGATCATGTGCGGATTGGGAAATGGATGGAGGGCGGGTGGAGGTTATGAATGATTGATCTCTCTGTGCGGAGTGGAAACGGTAATATAAGCGGCGTTGGGGTTGTTGGATTTTGTCAGAGGGTGGTTTGAGAGGAGTTCTTCTGAATAGTAAGATTTTGGATAAGGTGGCTGTAGTAGGAAGCAGCGAAAGGGGAGAGTTGGCGGTTGAGTATACTGCAACGATGAAAGAAAGTCGATTTTGTCCCAAGTTCAAGTCCAAGTCCAAGTTTTAGTTATCCTAGTTTGTTCGCACTGTATCTGACATATCCTTCCTAGCGTGATCGAAAAAAAAACTGGTCGGATACACTATTCGGATCCATAGAATAGGTATAAATTAGGGGACTGAAACGGCGGCCATGTCAAGTTGCAGTATCAAATCATATCACATTATCTCGATATTGCTGTCATATATTGTATCAAAACGCTTATATACCAAAGTATATTGGCAGCAGATGACATAAATAATGTAGGTTTGGATGCGCAAAATAAGATCAAAGGTTCCAATATATCAGATGAGATATCATGTGATTGACGTGACTATGCTCATTTGCCTTTATTGGTTATATCATCGTACATCATGTCACTTGAGATGAATGAAATAATAGTAAGTTTGAACCCCCAGCACAAATAGTTCACCATGTAAAGATGTTTCGAGAGCCTATCACCAAAATCACTATTGATCGTGTCCTTAAAACTTATGGATCTCAACGTGGCATCACTCACAAACTGCATAAGTTCAACTGTCATATTGCTGATATCGCGAAAACTAACCTGGAAGATACCTCTAGCACAACTAATCTCATTCCGCTGTCTAAGTACTATGAAATTTCAAACCTTTTATATCATAGTCCAATCCCTCCCTTTTCGAGCTTGCCATCAGCTCTTCGATTTTATCACTACACACATCCATAATAACTTTGTCACACAACCCATGATCTCCCCAGCAACCACAGCTTCCAAGCCCGACGTAAAGCCCAGAACGAATTCCACAATTCTATCTGCAAACCCGTCTATTCTGCGCTTTGTCATTCTACCACTAAATCGCGCATTTACAAAAGCAACTTTCACATCCACCTTTTTTCAACAATGGAAGCTTCTCCTCCAAATAAATCCTTAAGCTCTGATAGTCTGGTGCCGGAGCCTTATCAAGCGATGCATCAACAATAGCTTCCAATTCTATCTCCCGTATCAATGTACACGCGCGGGGACTAATCCTGGTTATGAATTCCTGCACGGAAGCCAGATGCACGTGAAAGACAAAGCGTGTGAACAGGATTTCTTCGAGCTCAGCATGAAGGAGACGACAAACGACAAACATGGAGCTCATGATTTTGGTGCCGTAGAAGTGCTCACGCTTATCGGGGGAAAGTTTATGCCCGCCAGGGCCCTTGAAGTCAGGGAGCTTGGTCACGACGATTCTGTTTGTGATGAAGGATTTGAATTGTTTCTGGTAACAGAGGGCATGGTAGAGATTTTTCTATCGGTTCTCTGCGGGAAGAGTGAGTAGTGTTGGTGTGCTGGCCATTTTAAGTAGCTCGTAGACTTTGTAGTGTGGTTGATGACCCGATTTGCGGGAGTGCAAATGTAATGCTATGGTGGAGGTGAAGCTACCTCGACTAACAGTTTCACTTATGGCCTCTCTTTGAAATGCGCTTGAGGAAGTATATAGAGACTCGAGAGAATATTGTGGATTTGGTGGGGAACTGATGCTTATTGAAGAGGAGAGGTTAAAGTGTTGAGCATTTAGTCTAGCCATTGTCACGTGATACATTGGTAACTTAGCCACCACTTGTGGCTCTGAAAACAACAATATTCTGCTCGTTTGTAGCAAAGGGTTGTATCTGTTTCCTCTTCTCTCAGACACATTTCTTATTTTGTCGATATCGATGTATCATGTTAAGCAACTTACTGAGTGGTAACTTGTAAGTGAGCTAATATCGCAATCTCGTCAATTCAGTCACCACTCCGCCTGTGTGATTTCTATAAACACCATGAGCCCAGAACCATAGTATCAATTCAGTAGAATTATTTTCATTAAGAAGCTATCTATAATATCATATAGATGGATTATTATGTCAATAATTTTCTTCTTTCTGTAGATAAAAAAACAACCACAGCTTCTTCAGGGGTCAAGCATCTACAACCGTTCACAACTACCCTAGTCCGTTTCGCCTATTTCACCATCTTCATTAACACATCTAAATCCCATACCAAAACCCTTTCCACTTCTCATTTCCAAATCCTCACAGAGTTACCGGAATCAACAGTCTAGGTAGATCCATTACACCCGGCTTCCCTCTCTCAAGTAGCCTCATTTGAATCTAAACATGTCACGTGTTGAATTTCAGTTCAGCAGATAACAACGAAATGAATGCAAGAATCTTTTAATCTCTCGTGCTATACTGCACCATCCAGCCGAGAGAAGCAAGAACAGTAATAAGCAAGCTGAGAACGAGAGATCTGGTTCGAGAGAAGTAGAGAATCGAGACAAAGAAAACAATATGAATACAGTACAGAACCTCATTACGTCATTTGGTCACTACATCTACATCGATACGGACAGATGCGAGAACAGAGGTGAGGTACTATCGTATGGTAGCAAGTAGTTGAATCATTGAAAGAGGACGAATAAGTCTATATCTATCTTGTCAACCAGAACCTAATCACAACACTTAAAAGGTACAGTTCGTACAAACTTGTACATAAAGCCAGAGAGCAACCATCATCATTCAAACAAATGACCATTTCACGCGCTCAAAAACACGGTTCGTATGTACTTCCGATCTGCAGAAAATGATTTCATGTTCACCGCTCTGAAATTTGAAGTTGTGAAAGAACATACCACGGTCCGTATGCTATTCATATATACCAAAGACAAACACGAGTTCAACGAGGATCACCCAATACTATATCAACCATGGCCCACTATACATTCGCATGAGATATACAAGAGAAAAAACTCGATGCTTTAGCGAAACAGATAGCATTTCATATGAAAACTAATCATTCATTCCGCCACCCGTATGTATTTTCAGAGACGTGACAAAGAATGCACTCTACCCGCAGGAACTATTTTAGGAGTGTGTCGACTATACTTCATGGTGTATATACATGGCGTATTCAATTTATTATTTAGGTCTAGTATAAATTAGGAAGTTTCTATACAGCAACAACAGCAACAGCAACGGCAATGGCAACATCACAGCGCAACAACAACCCTGCAATCCAGAGAACGCATCAAAAGAGAAAATTCGGCATCACAGAACAATTCCGCCATCATCCAACAATATACCACAGACACCTCCTAGATACACCCCAAACAACACCCCAAATCAAGACGTTACATCCCCACAACCCCCTCCGCATAAACCCCCACACAATACAGACAACTCAAAAAAGCGGTAAGGACAAACGGAACATTCCTACAAAACCATATCCCACATTCTATCAATCATAGCACGCACTAACCATACCGCTAGACAACACGAACGAACAAACCCGTGAATAAGGACGTACGATTTGAAAGCAAAATCCAAGCAAGGGCCGTATATCCGCATCTCTATAAGTACCAGCTGATATATTCGCGCGCGCATCTATGCGCAAATGATCAAAGTACGTAGACACTAGACACTAGGCCGTGAACTCCAAGCCAAAGAAAAGTAAAGCAAGGCAAGCAACTAGCAAATATCAAACCGCTCATCGCTCATCGCTCAAGCTAAGTTCGATGGACTCCACACTCTAAGATTCCACCACGGCAGATGAACAAGGCTAGCAAGCCCAGCAATATCAAAGAAAAAAAGAAAGAAAAAAATCAACACATGTATGTATGTCAACATACATTACATGACATTACATTACCTAGATACGCTAGATGAAAAAACCCGATGAGGTACCCACGCCTAAACGCCCGAACCCAAAAGGCCCAAACCTTAAACGTAAATATAAACCAACCAAGCCATTTTCTTCACTGCGCACACCAATCCCCTTAGTTTCATCGCCGCCCTACCCCTCACCGCCGAAAAGTAGGGCTGAAACTTTCGCCCACTAACTCCTCTCCTCCCACTTATCTCTTCACACCAGTGTGGAGCCACCCGAGATGGATCCACCCAAACACAGTATCTGCACCACCCACCTCCACCTCCACCTCCACCCATCACCCGATCATCCGATGCGAATGCGAATCATCCGATGAGGCTTCATTCACATTTGCATTCCCGATATGACTTCCCAGGACAGACAATATCCTCTTACAGTCATCCGATGAGAGACACTAGGTATTCTTAGAATCCAATACCGACATTGGTGGACAGACGTGATAATTAGAGACGCTAGATGGGAGATCCCAATCCCAATACGGAAAATCGTAAAAAGGATCAGATGATGTGCAGAAATAAATTTAGACTTGGGCATCAACTTCAAGGGTGTTCCTTTCCTTTTTTTCCCGATATTTTTTACCCCTCCAACCCCTCTCTTTCATCCAGTCTTCCAACCTCTCCAGTATCAAAGTCCTCAGAAAGCATAACGATAAAGTTTTTTTTGTGCATATGTGTCATGATGTCATAGACATCTCCTCTCACCGTTTCCTAGACTGCATACTCGCCTGTCCAGCACTTACTGGAAATTCTTACACACCCGCTGTTGACTATCACCCGAGTTTTCCGCTCTCGCTAGGAGAATTTGTTGCTCACTCTCCTTCGTACTCACAGCACATAACAATGCAAAAAAAAAACACTCAGAGGTATTATCATCACAAAAGTACATTTTTCATATCATTAATCCACCTCTATTCACACCTTTCCTATGCTCATCTTCCTTCCCTCCCCTCTCCCCTTCACTCCCCGCCTGCTTCCCCAAACCCAAAACTTGAATCGACCACTTTCACTTGCCCCTTTTTGAACGTAACCCATTGACATAAGCCTCCCACCTCCACCCCTCCATCCCAAGTCCATCCACTATTTGTGTAGATGCTCCCACCATCCAGATCCCAGCCCAATCACGTCAGGCAGACCAACAATTACTCGTGACTTCAAACGCCCCGACCCATCCATCCATCTCGAATATCAACCCATGGGTAGGTGAAATGAAAAAGTGTTCCCTAACCATAAAACTCCATGCACAAAAAACCAATATGTTACAAACATGACATTGCTTTCTCTTTGACTGAAAATCTCTCTCTTCTCTTGACCCTGTCCTCTTCCATTCTCTCTCTCAAGATCTAGTAACATAATCCATTCATTCATTCTCGAAGAAGCCGAAATTTTTTCTGTTCCAATCCATCATTGATTCGTTCATAAGGAAAACCATAAAAACAACAAATGAACCTCCAACCTAAACGCTATGCATGCTTTCCATGATGATAAAGAATTCGAGCCAGAAAAATAAATAAAAGTAGAAAATAAGTGCCTCTTTCATGAAATGTGTCCTTTTATATCGAGAGTAGAGTCGTCCGTCATGCAATTTTCTCAAAAACGATGAAGAATAGGTTTGGGGTATCAAAATAAACAAGTTCCTCTTCTCTCACTTCCCTCTAACTTCACCACCATCAATATTGACAATGATCCTTCATCGGCAGGGACCGCCCTCCCTTCCAACCACTCGACCAATGTGCTCTTAAAAAGTCGAGCGACTTTGATTTTGTATCTGTATGAAAAAAAAATCGCTTTTGGTGTCTGCCCTTCAACCCAGAGTGCGACCACTGTGTATCGTCTGTTGGCTGACTGCCCTGATTGTAGGACCCGGTCTCATGGTATTTGCTGATTCATATTCGGAAGTTTGATATCCGGGCGGCTGACTTTTTTTTTGAGCCTCCCAGCCTTCTTCGCTTAACACACTCAGCCATCCTTGCCCAACGTCATTTCTTAGGGCCTCTATTTTCTTCCGATATAGCTCACCGCTCATATTCCAGTCGGGGGTATCTGGTGTCTTGACTGGCTGTGGCTTAATTGCCGTTTCATAAGGTACCGCTTCTACCGGTGACATTGGAGGTAGACGAGGTAATACGGAAGTATTGATACGTGGAATATCTGGTTGTCTTTGGGCCTGACGAGGTTCTGAAGGTACGTAGGTAGGAAGAATTCTGGGAGAAAAGTCGGGACTTATGCCATAGCTACTATCTGACAATGTTCTTGGCATAGACGGTAGTGGTTCCTCTGGCATTACAGTGCGGGACAATCCTTGCTTGCTTGGTGACGTTTCTGAAGTCGATAGATCTACTATCCGTCGTTTTGGAGTTCTTCTTTTTCGACCTGCAGTGCCAGTGTTGATTTCACTAGTCGTAGCAACAGGCATTGGTCGTTCTTTCCGAAGTACTGCAGGTTCTTTTGGTGCAGCATACTCGATAATTGGTTTGTTGACCTCAATAGCCGACAGACCATAATCGGGAGGAGGTGGTTTGACAACAGGCACACCTGGCCGTTCTGCAGCACGTTCGACTAGATGCCGCCTTTCCGTGTAACCTGGTCCATAAGCATCAATCAAAATATCCTCGGTATATCCTGGAGTTTGCCTGAATAGGTTGAAGATTGTGGTCCTGTAGTTACTGTGTGTTTTGGTAAATGGATTGCCACTAATCCATATTTCTCGAATATCTGGAATACCCGTCAATCTAGCAAGTTCTGTTGGATCAGTAATTTTGTTGTCACGGAGATCGAGCCTTTCTAGAGGATAAAGCCTTTCAATCCCAGCTATTGATGTGAGACGATTTGACCGTAGATTAAGAGCAGATATGGCAGGCAGAGGGTTTCGAGTAAGAGAATGAAGAGATTCGATCATGTTGTTAGATAGATTCAGTGCCCGTAGCGCGGTAAGGGATGCTAAGCAATCGGGGATCTGGGCGAATAGATTCGAAGAAAGGTCAAGTGAGTGGAGGGTGTTAGCTAGGGGCGCAAGGCTGGAAGCAGTAATAGCCGTTAGGCCATTATCTGCAATGCTAAGATGTTTCAAGAATCTCCACTTTGAAGATGGCAGGACACCCATAGATAACAAATTCGAGGTGCTATTGCGCGGGTTGTGCCAGCTATCAGACATGCTTGAATGTGAACTCCCCGATCCGGATCTTTTCACCTTGTATGATGAGCCGCGAAGATGGCCATGTGAAGAGCCAGTACGAGAACTTGGTGGACGAACTGGAGAATTGCTTCTTGGTCTTTGCCCATGCTTGGTAGGAGACTTGCCAAACTCGGCCCCGTCGGACCCAGAACGTGCTAATCCTCTCGCTTCAGCATCAATAATACGGCTGCGACCATCCGGTGACCCAGGTGCCGAACTGGATTTTATTAGCTCGGCATGTGGCATTGTTGGGCTACGTCTTGGACTCGATGCGGGAATGAAGGTTGAAGTTGGTGACATCTGTGCCTTGGAAGACCGCCGCCTCCTTTTGTCCATATCATCCAACACAATATTGATCAATAGATCAGCTAGATCATCAACGCCCGCCCTTTTGACGGTCAATGATCTTAATTGCTCGGCTAGCTTGTCCCAACCGAAAAACTGTCGGATATCGATATCACTTATCTCCAAAGCACTAATATTTTTAAAGGCAATCAGGGGGACGGCGGAATCGAACGGGAATTCTTCATAGCCCTCAATCAAACGCGCGCGACGATCCGGAGCAAGTCTAAGGCAAGGAATTTTAGTAAATGCTGAATACAGGTACTTCAAGTCGGCGTCAATAGCAGCCTTTTGTTTCTCTGTGCGAGCCGCAGAGTTTCCAGATCCAAGGCCAAAATTCGACC
Organism: Botryotinia calthae; assembly: GCA_004379285.1. Classification (NCBI taxonomy): domain Eukaryota; kingdom Fungi; phylum Ascomycota; class Leotiomycetes; order Helotiales; family Sclerotiniaceae; genus Botryotinia; species Botryotinia calthae. The sequence continues at coordinate 2,465 of PHWZ01000335.1, read as the reverse complement.
ATAAAGAAGACATGCCAGACATCACACTTCTCACACTAGACACAGAGTGAATAGATCCATTGTCAGAACCACGACCTTTTGGACGTTGGGATTGACTCAAAAAAGAAACGTAATTTGCTGCTGATGTATCTGCATGGAGATTTTCTAACCGCACATTCATTGGGCCAACTGGAACACCTAGGTCTTCAAATCGGGAAAGGAGATAGAATAGATGATGGGGTGTCAATGCGAGCTTAGCAGGTTTGATGTTATGAGAGGCGAAGGTAAGATATGGGAGGGAGAGAGCTGCTGCTAGAGTACTAGACGTCGTAGAAGAAGAGGCAGATGATGGCTGGTTTGTCACTGTTGGGGAAGGGATGATAGACCCCCCAACAACACCAGATATGCTGTTCGAGGAGCCATGTTTAGGAGTTTGTTGACGTCGAAGTTGTAAAGCATTCGCGAGAGCCTTTTCATGTGTACGAACGAAGTGGGCCAAGTTCTGCCCCAAAAAAAGTTTCATCAGTAACTGCCATGATAAGGATAAAGTAAGGGGTTTTCAAATACCTTTATGAAGAACTGTCCATCCTCAGTATCCATCATTAAGGATGCATGTGTTTCATTCACCAAGGTTTATTGCAATCGAGAGCCCTTCGACGGGAGAAGAGTCGCTTCAAACTAGGCTATCAGCGGGCCTTGTATTCGAAGGAAAACGTTCGTAGTATGGCAAGAGTACGACTCGAGGTGTTGAGAAAGAAATTGCTTGGGCAGTCTGCAGATTACACAACGTCGTTAGAAGGTTTTCAATTCATTTGGTGTGACAACAAGATAGTATCTCATGTGTGAATGGTTCGGAAAGAAGATCCCATCTGGTGCTATCTCCTAAAAAAGCCATGGAGCTCTTCGCCCGTGTCTTCCACGCGCAGGAGATCAAATTCTACGATCACTGCCTCTCAGGTTCGCGAAAAAAAAGTCTCCTGCATATGATAGACGATATGTTTCTCGGAACGAAGATCGAAAAGGATAGGAAACTTTCTGGACGTACCTCTGTCAACGCTCTTATCGTGGTGCGGAACACCTAGAGCAATACAGCTCTGAGACTCTCACGACACTTCTTGGGAAGAGAGAAAGATCGAACGGAGAGAAGGGTGGGACACTCCCTGAGTTCTGCGACGACAATATCTAAACAGAGAAGTTCTGCCGCTTGCGAAGTATTATACCAAGGTTCCGAGGGACCAATAGCTTACCAGGCTCGAGGGCCTTCCTTCTGTATGGATTGTAAGTATGCAGGCGTTATGGATATGCAAAGCGAGTTCGGCCGTTCGTTCGTCGGATTCCCTTCGTTGTACAGGAATACTCCACTACTGTAAGACCAGGGTATATGAGATCAAATACCCACTCCCAAGCATATATTCCCTGGCTTTTTTTAAGGGTTCTTCCTAGTTTGCGACGCCAGATGCAATATCAAGTCGTAGCGTATGTGCTGAACAATTTATGTACTGTAGAAATTAAATTAACAGAACATGAATATTTAAGAAGGACCTTGTAGACTGAAGCTCGGAAAGAAGAGGAAGAAGAGAGAGAAGGGGAGAAATATGTGCGAAAAAGGTCCGTTTAGAGAGAATACGATTCAGAGAGCGAGAGGAGTGGAGAGGATGAAGAAGCACCAAGCAACGAGCGACGAGCGACGAGCAGCGACACCAGCACCAATACTAGCACAAGAAACAAATTTGATTGGATTGAAGATTTGATTTATTGAGTATTGAGTATTGAGTATCGATTGTTCAGCATTCAGCACTCAGCATTCAGCAGGTATGTGAGAGGAGAGCGGGATGTATTGATTTGTGGGGATGTTTCTCATGCTTCTCTTGGTTCTGATCAGCGGAATTATTCTATGCACTTGTCGAGCACAATAATTTGGCGGCGGCGAGGATGGACAAGTCGAACGATATAATAGGTGAGGATGTTTCGTTAATTTGAAGAGTGGGAGAGCGACGCAGATGTGGAGTGGATTTGGAAATTGGAGTATTTACTATCGCGTTGTTGATAGGTTAGATGGTCGCATTTTTCAATCTCTCATGGCTGAAGTCTGTGCGCAAATGTAATATCATAGACCAGGTAGCAAGGAGACAAGGGAGGAGATCAATAGACCAGCAGGACCCTTTTTAAAAAAAGAAAGAAAAAAGAATGCTGCCTCTTACAACCACGCGTCTGCAGAAAGAGATACAAGGGCGAGAAGGGCGGGAAGGACTATGCTCGATATGGGCAGATATGGGCAGATATGGGCAGGTATGGGCAGGTATGGGCAGTTGTGGGCATGGGCAGTTGTGGGCACTCATGGGCACTCATGAGCACTCATGGCAGTTAGTTGTGTCTAGGAATTAATTGACACAACACTTTGATCATTCAATGGTAACGGCTGGCTGGTAACAGCGTTCATACTGTACAGAGTATGGTATGTATGTATGTATATATATATATATATA